>OX439483.1:242395915-242664738 GCA_949320155.1 Melangyna quadrimaculata | reverse complement strand
TTCAAAACTTTATACGGAAAATTGATGTGGTACAAAATTTGTAAATTAAGATACTTTGTAGCATATTCGATCCATATAGTAGAGGATTAAATAGTTTTATCTATATATAATAGAAAATTTAAAATTTAGAATTTTTTGAATTATGATTTAAAAAGACTATCATTTTGTGACACCGCAACGGACAGGTACAATCTTTCCTAACTTCATTTTTTCATGGACTTCAATGTAATAATCTATTTTGTAGCTCATACCACTGGAAAAATAGAAATTATATATAGTAGAGGCCACTTATAGTCACAAGATGATGAAAGACAAATGTGGCTGTTCTTGTACCTAATTCTGAAGATGGATTGTCCCAAACAAAATAAATATATCAGATCTTTATGAATGCGGTAAAAATTAAAGCAGGGATGACTTAAATTTGTATCAAACTTAATCGGAAAATGTTGTACAAATTCATTCTAAAAATGAGATCCAGTTAACAGTCGTTTCGATTTTGGCACATAAAATTGAAAAGTTGATACAAAATTTTACAAATTTGTCAAACAAAACCAACGCTCTTATTGACTTAACCCTTCTACGATTAGGTATAACATAATGTTAAAAAAAAATAGTTGATTAATTTAACAAGAGCAAAACGAATTAATATAAAATAAATTCGTAACTTACAAAATTCTAAATGGATCCCCCAGACTAAGGTGTAAAGTTTTATCTTTTTTTCCTAGGTTATATGTAGCGTAGCACGCTATAATGCTATTTAAAGCGCAGCTCGCTGATAGCATTTTATAAATATAAAGGGTGATTTTTAAAGAGCTTGAGAACTTTTTTTAAAAAAAAAACGCATAAAATTTGCAAAATCTCATCGATTCTTTATTTGAAACGTTAGATTGGTTCATGACATTTACTTTTTGAAATTTCATTTAAATGTTGACCGCGGCTGCGTCTTAGGTGGTCCATTCGGAAAGTCCAATTTTGGGTAACTTTTTCGAGCATTTCGGCCGGAATAGCCCGAATTTCTTCGGAAATGTTGTCTTCCAAAGCTGGAATAGTTGCTGGCTTATTTGTGTAGACTTTAGACTTGACGTAGCCCCACAAAAAATAGTCTAAAGGCGTCAAATCGCATGATCTTGGTGGCCAACTTACCGGTCCATTCCTTGAGATGAATTGTTCTCCGAAGTTTTCCCTCAAAATGGCCATAGAATCGCGAGCTGTGTGGCATGTAGCGCCATCTTGTTGAAACCACATGTCAACCAAGTTCAGTTCTTCCATTTTTGGCAACAAAAAGTTTGTTAGCATTGAACGATAGCGATCGCCATTCACCGTAACGTTGCGTCCAACAGCATCTTTGAAAAAATACGGTCCAATGATTCCACCAGCGTACAAACCACACCAAACAGTGCATTTTTCGGGATGCATGGGCAGTTCTTGAACGGCTTCTGGTTGCTCTTCACTCCAAATGCGGCAATTTTGTTTATTTACGTAGCCATTCAACCAGAAATGAGCCTCATCGCTGAACAAAATTTGTCGATAAAAAAGCGGATTTTCTGCCAACTTTTCTAGGGCCCATTCACTGAAAACTCGACGTTGTGGCAGATCGTTCGGCTTCAGTTCTTGCACGAGCTGTATTTTATACGGTTTTACACCAAGATCTTTGCGTAAAATCTTCCATGTGGTCGAATAACACAAACCCAATTGCTGCGAACGGCGACGAATCGACATTTCACGGTCTTCAGCAACACTCTCAGAAACAGACGCAATATTCTCTTCTGTACGCACTGTACGCATTCGTGTGGTTGGTTTAATGTCCAATAAAGTAAACTGAGTGCGAAACTTGGTCACAATCGCATTAATTGTTTGCTCACTTGGTCGATTATGTAGACCATAAATCGGACGTAAAGCGCGAAACACATTTCGAACCGAACACTGATTTTGGTAATAAAATTCAATGATTTGCAAGCGTTGCTCGTTAGTAAGTCTATTCATGATGAAATGTCAAAGCATACTGAGCATCTTTCTCTTTGACACCATGTCTGAAATCCCGCGTGATCTGTCAAATACTAATGCATGAAAATCCTAACCTCAAAAAAATCACCCGTTATTAGAAGTGGCAAAAGGTGTCCATATAAATGACTCAAGTCAACGTGTAAGGTGTGATCAAGAATGATTTTATTATTCAAAATTCACAACTTTTTATACTTAAAAATTATCGATATATTCTTACAAATTATTGGGGACAATTCTATTACTCATTATAATTTGCTTTCTGGAGTAGTGTAGTAAAATACATTCTTTGTCATTCATAATGCATCGTCATCAAAACGACGTCAATGCTCTCAGCTTCGTTGGTCAAAGGGGACAACGAAAATAGGTGTTATGTATCAATGCAATTGGTTGTATTGCAGAATTTATTTTATTGTGTGGATTTGTTTACATGATTATTTTTGTTTACGTTTGAATGAATTAATTAATGAATGGTTATTCTTATTACACTACATCCCTCCCCTTTAATAAAAATGATATTTGTTTACAATTATAAATGCTTAAATAAATATTATTTTTTTTTGTATGTGAACATTTTTGTGTTTATTTGTATGTATAATGTTTAATTCTAGATTTAATTAGATTGTTATTATGAATAGTATATTCCTTATTGTCTATTAATATGGTACTATTTACATCATTTTGTGAAATTATTCTATATGGTCCTCTAAATGGTTTATCAAATTTTCTTTTATTTTGATTTTTTAAATATACATGATCTCCTACGATAAAATTTGATCTATTAACATTTTTTTGAAAATTCTGTTTTTTATATTTCTCATTGATTAAGTTGCTTTTTGCTTGTTCATGAGCATGTCTTAATTTACATTTAAATTCATTCAAGTAATTATCGATTATATAAATTGTATCTTTTTTTTCTACTACTTCACATGGAAGTGTACATAACTTTCCAAATACTAGTTCAAATGGTGAATATAAAGTGCTACTGTGTGGTGTTGAGTTATAACAATAAGAATAATATGGTAACCATTCTTCCCAGTTATTTATATCTCCTACGCTCATAATATATTCATTAAATACCCTATGATTTCTTTCTATTGATCCCATTGTTTCATGGTGAAAAGGTGTGGAAACTATCTTTTCTATCTTTAAAAGTGTACAAATATTCTTTAGCAATTCATTAGTAAATTCTGTTCCTTTATCTGTTTTAGTTTCTTAAAACATCCGTATTTAAGATTAAATTTTTCGACTATTGTTTTTGCTACAGTATTTGCTTCTTTATTTTCTATCGGGAATGCTTCTACAAATTTCGTTAAATCACATTGTACTGTTAATATGTATCTATAACCATTTGATGGTCTAAGTGGCCCTACAGTGTCAATTGTTATTGTTTCAAATGACGTACTGGGTGTATCTGTAATTACAATATTTTCTTTTGTATATCTGGTTATCTTTGTTTCATTGCATGTTTCGCAGTTGTTAATAAATTTCTTAACCATTTTGTTCATATTCTTCCAAACATATCGTTGTTTTAATTTATTCACGCATCTTCTGATACCGCAATGACCTCCTATTTTCGTATTATGTTGTTCTTCTATTAACTTGTGCATTTCTTTCTCATCTGTTATATGTTTTGGAGGAGTATAAAATATTATATCTAGATATTTATCTTCTTCTATATTTTGTTGCAGCTTATTAAATATATTTTTAAATTCTTGTATGTATACTTTATTAAATTTAAGACTGTTTCTTGCTAGCGCTAGTCTTTTAACACCTGCATTGTTCATATTGAATATTAGCTTCCTCAGAATCAATTTTATCTCTGATAAAGATTTATCGCTAAATTCTACAAATACAGTGTTTGTTGCTATTATTATTTCATTTCTCTTTCTCTTTGTAACGTTACATTCTTAAAATTCTATCTTCTTTAATCGCCTTATGTCCGATATTGATGTACAGTCCCAAATATGAGGGTAGCTAGTCTTCATATTAGAGTCCAAGGCTGCTGCACAATTTTCTTCCTAATTTGGTATCTTTTCTTTATTCTTCTTCATTGCTCTTGTTAAAACGTCAATAATGTATTTTGGTAGCATCTCTTTTAACTTCTCTGAATCAATTTTTATTCTTGATAGGGCATCAGCGTTCGTGTTCATTTTTCCTTTTTTGGATACTATTTCAAAATCATAGTCCATTAAATCAACTCGAATTCTTGTTAACTTAGATAATGGGTTTTTGTGAGTAAATAAACCGACTAATGGTCTGTGGTCCGTGTAAACTATGAATTTTCTACCGAAAAGATATGGCCTAAAATATTGTATTCCCCAATGTATTGCTAACAATTCTTTCTCTATAATGGGTTTGTTTAATTCATGTTTATTTAGGGATCTACTAGCATATGCTATAGGTTTATCAGTTCCAATTTCTCCCTGTGACAAAACTGCTCCTAAAGCAAAATTGGAAGCATCTGTCGTTAGTATGAACGGTTTTTCAAAATCTGGATAGCTAAGTATAGGAGGAGTCATTAAATTTTGCTTGAGTATGTTAAAAGATTTTTCACAGTCTTCCGTCCAAGAAAATATTTGTTTCTTTTTTAAAAGTTGGTTGAGAGGCTTTGCTATTTCTGCAAAATCTTTTATGAATTTTCTATAATAGTTGCAAGAAGCTACAAATCTTCTAACATCATCTGCATTTTTAGGCAGTGGATAAGTTTTAATTGTTTCATATTTTTTTGGATCTGGTTTTATTCCATTTGCTGTTATCAAATACCCCAAATAAATTACCTCTGGCTTCAAGAAATTACATTTTTCTATATTTAATTTCAAATTATATTTACGAAGTCTTCCTAAAACTTTTATCAAGTTTTCGTTGTGATCTTTCAAATTCTTACCAAAAACTATCACATCATCTACATATAGAAAAGCTGAAGCTTGTAAACCACTAAGAGCTATCGACAACATTCTCTGAAAACTATTTGTGGAGATTTTTAATCCGAAAGGAAGTCTTTTGAATTGGTAATGACCCTCATTAGTTGAAAATGCCGTCAATGGTCTGGAATTTTTATTTAGTGAAATTTGATGAAATGAGCTTGTCATGTCTAGAGTAGAAAAATATTTAGCATTACCTAATTTGTCTAATACATCTTCTAACCTCGTGAGTGGAAATTTGTCATCTACAACTTTCTTATTTAAAGACCTAAAATCTACTACTAATCTCCATTTAGTTTGTCCATTTTGAGTTTTCTTTGGAACTATAAGTAAAAGTGAATTATATGGACTAACTGACTCTTCAATTATGTCATTTTTTAATAACTGAGACACTTGTTTTTGTATTTCGTCTAATTGAGCGTTTGGTAGTCTATAATTTTTTATGTATACTGGATTTTTGTCTGATAAAGCGATGTCTTGTTCGTAGAAATTATTTGTTGTTAGTTTTTCATCATCATCATGAAAGACATCCTGAAATTCTTCACAGATCTTCAGTATAGTCTGAGCAGCAGATTTATCTAAGTTATCTATTTGAATTTTCTCTATCAATCTTTTAAATTTTTGTTTGTCTTTAAATTTTGTATTATTCAATTTATCAAAGGTTCTATACCTATCATGGAATTCTCAATTGTTTCCTCTTTATCTGTAGTATTTATTATCTTGATATGCTTTATTCGTTTTGCAGGTAATATTGAATTTGCTAAGAAAATTCCCTTTTTGATTTCATTCCCGATGAGAACACTATCTTCTTTTAAATCTAGTTCAATACTTTTTATTATTTCTGTTCTTGGTGGAATTGTTAATTTTCCTAAATTCCTCGGAGACATATTTAATGGTAGTATTATTTCTTCATCTTGTACTAATACTACAAGCACACAAGTTTCATAATCTATTTTACAGTTATAAGCTTTGAGGAAATCTCTTCCTAATCTACCATCAGTAGTTATATTTAATTCTTCATTGACTACGTGAAATTCATGTTCTACAATGCCTTCTCCTATCATGAGTTCTAGATTTTATACACCTTTACAAAATATTATTTTATTTGTAATGCCGTTTATTTGGCATGTCGATTTCTTATTTAATTCTTTTACCAGATATTCTTTACAAACAGAAATATCTGCGCCGGTGTCAATTAAAAATTTGTAAGTTTTGTTTAAATGTTTTATTCTTATGCTAACGAAATTTGTATCACATTCCCCATAGAAATTTAAAACCTTCTTTGATTCCCCCGATTCTGCTGACCGGGGACACCTATGTTTTCCGACCTAGTGTTGTTATTATGGTATCCTCTTGCAGTACCTCTACTTCTAGCGTTACCTCTATTAAAACTATTGTTTCTTTCATAGCTATTTCTATAACTATTGTTATTGTATTGTCTATCATTGTTATTATTGAATCTAGTGTGAGAATCGTTATATCGGTGTCCACCTCTAAAGTTTGTTCTAAATTGCATGACATTATTTTGTCGTGAAGAGACTTCAACTTCAGTAGCTATCTTTATAGCTTCACTGAATGTGCTAATTCTAGATGCTTGTATAACTTGTCTTGTAGCTTCATTCAGTCCGTTTTTGAAAGCATTTAGTCCTAACTGATCATTTAGCTTTATTATAACTCTTCTATTTGATTCACCTTGTTCAGCTATTTGTATCTCATTTAATTGAGATATCAGTAATTCAATTTTTTCTGCAAATCTATTTACTTCTTGAGTTCCTTGTTGTGATCTTGCTAACTCACTATGTATTTTCAATGGATTTGTTTTTGGTTTGTAAATTTCTGTCAAAGCTTTCTTAAAATCAGTAAAAATTTCTGGCTGATTTTCTAAAGTTAAAAGTCTGTTTCTTACTTTTTCAACTATTTTTGTTGCTATTACAAATTTGATCAGCTTTTTCTTCTCTAAGTCCTCAACTAATGTATCGTTATAAAATTCAATTAGTCCTAAAAAATTTGATAAGTTCCTTGACTCACCATTGAATTCTGTTATAAGCTTTGCAGCTACTAGTATTTCAAACTTTGCCATAGTTTCTAATTCTTTCTTTTCTTTTTTTTGTATGAGCAATTCTAGAATTTGTTTTTCTATTCCTCTAAAATTTGTTAATATTTCTTTTTTATCTGATAGTTCTATAAGTATCTCTTCCCTTGTATTTTCAATTTCCTTTTTGATTTTATTTATATATTCTTGAGTATATTGCCTGTCTGGATTTTTCTTTAAATTATTTAATATTTTTGACAAAGTATTTAATATATCCATATCATGAAAAAAAAAAATTTAGTTTTTAAATTGTTGTTTAATATTTTTGACAAAGTATTTAAAATATCATAAAAAAAAAAAAAAAACTTATAAAATTATCTTTATAAATGGTTTTTTCTGTTTCTAACTATTTGTTTTTTAACATACTTTTTATAGTATGAATGGATTTTTAAAAATAAAAAAATTATTAATATTATTAATATATAAATATTTATGTTATTAGAGTTAAATATTTGGCTTGAGCCATTATTGCTTAGGTTGTTGTTTATTACTTCTTTTGAATTGGGCTGTCCCATCCTTATTCAAAATATATAATTTTTTTATCAGTCTGTTGTTTAGTTTTCTGTCGGTCGTTATATTTATAATCCTGTACAGCTCTGCTTTTTGCTGTCTAAACTTAACAGCCTTGCCTCCTCTCTTCCTTCGGGTCAGCTTAGTCTTATCAGAGTCTTCTTGCGTCTGGTTTTTTGCTTTATTTCTTGCCCTGTATCTTTCTATTAAAAGCGGTTGGGGTCCGGCAGTCTTGCTTGTTGCTGTATATGCTGGTGTTGTATGTTCCGCACCTTCCGGGATATATTCTATTGTCTGTTCCTCTGAGTTGTCCGGGGAGTATGGCTGGTCTAGCTCTTCGAACAGCGTATCCAGAATCTCTTTGCTGTATGACATCAATTATTGGTCTGCTTCCTGTTGGTAAAAGTATTTTTCGTTAACCTAACAGGCTGGCAAGATCGCCATGTAAAGTTTTATCTTTTTTTCCTAGGTTATATGTAGCGTAGCACGCTATAATGCTATTTAAAGCGCAGCTCGCTGATAGCATTATATAAATATATTAGAAGTTATATATATATATAATAGAAGTGGCAAAAGGTGCCCATATAAATGACTCAAGTCAACGTGTAAAGTGTGATCAAGAATGATTTTATTATTCAAAATTCACAACTATTTATACTTAAAAATTATCGATATATTCTTACAAATTATTGGGGACAATTCTGTTACTCATTATAATTTGCTTTCTGGAGTAGTGTAGTAAAATACATTCTTTGTCATTCATAATGCATCGTCATCAGAGCGACGTCAATGCTTTCAGCTTCGTTGGTCAAAGGGGACAACGAAAATAGGTGTTATGTATCAATGCAATTGGTTGTATTGCAGAATTTATTTTATTGTGTGGATTTGTTTACATGATTATTTTTGTTTACGTTTGAATGAATTAATTAATGAATGGTTATTCTTATTACACTACAAAGGTTTAAAAATACTGCCTTTAAGGCTTACACAAAAGAAAACTATCTACAAATTCTTGAAAACTTCGAAAAAATTAAAAACAATTTGAGTTAATGTTATTTTTCACATACCTTATTTACTTAATTATTCAGTAATTATTAATTTAGGTTCGTTGGATTACAAGAGGTTACAAAGTTGGAAATCTAATACACAATTCAAATTTAGTGCTTTTTGAATTATGGTTATTAAAGGCAAGCTGTTCCTTACTTTATATTTTACTGGAGGATTTCAATCTTCTGTTTCTCTTGTCAGCAATTTAGCGCGTATGCTAATCAAACATAGCTGTGCTCTTATTGAAAGCTCCAAACGTTCTGAAACAAACAAAAAAAAATTAGCAATGATAGGAAGAGGTACCTAATTCGCTTGGAACTTCAACCTTCCAAGCAAATTGGGAAATGGTTAAGCCTAATAGCGTAGGTAGCTGTGGATGAAGCTGAAGAACAGTGAAGAGCTCTATAATATAACGTTTTAGTTGTTGCAAGAAATGTATGGTATGACACAAAGTTGAGAACTTTTGATTGAAGTTACAGTCTTGTGTTCACATCCACCAGTTACCTACAACTATTTTTGTAGCTTTCACAAATGAAAAGCTTACCAAATTTAAATAATTATGATGTACCATATTGCATCACGATAGGTTGTCAACATCACCTCCTTACAAGACTTTCAAAATTCAAAAAGATGTAATTATTTAGTTTTATTGTGTATTTATGTTAAAATAATGAGTTCTTCAATTCATTCGTTTTCTTATATAACATATCTTGCTTAAACTTAATTTTAATTAATGTAATTTGGTTTAAGTGCAAACAATTAGTTATGCTTTTGTTTTATCTAGAAAATGCAAGTCATTTTCAATGCTCCCATTCTTACTCTTTGATTGAAATCTGTAAATTTTTTATTAACAAAACCTTTTCAACAAAATATGTTACTGTGGAAAAGGTTCAATCATGGGAATAACACAGCGTTGCTAGTTGCTACTGACCATTGATGTGTGGAGTTTTTTAAACATTTTTAAAAACAAAAAATTCCATACAATCATTTACTAAAAATCGTGGAGTATATTCCTTATGTTTTGCAGCGATTTCATCCAAAATAGATATTGTTCTCTACATTCTACCAACCGATAATATCTGGTTAAGCATTTTAACTTTGTAAGACCCTTTACATTAGGTGCAAAATACAGATTTCATGTCTTCTGTTCTTCCAGTTCTTGTTGGGTCAGCCAAAAATGTTTGAGAAATATTGTCGGATGGGAAATATTCATTAAAAAAGCAAGATAATTCAAATATTTATTTTTATTTATATTTATTAAATATTCATATAACTAATATTAAGGCCCATTTTCTCAGTGGACAGTTAAACCAGAGTTACTAAACTCTGGAAATGGATTTGTCTACAGTAACGTCAAGAAGCAGTTTTTAAATGAAAGGTGAATGCAGAAAGTCTTAAAAAACAAAGAAGATAAAACAACAAAAGCCTTTTTATAGTTAATCCAGAGGTTAATCACCAAATTTGATGAGTTAGCTCGGGTTTAACTTAAACCCCGTACTAAAAACTGGCCCATAGTAAGTTACAGATTACAAAAAAAAAAATTCTTGTGTACCGAAATCGACCGACGCTGGGAAAGGTGGTCACCCTAGTCATGCCGATATTGCAAAAGGTCCTTCCAGACACTATCTTTGGCTGTCAGTTATTAGCAAAGAAACAAAGGAGTACGCCAACTGATCAATACTCCATATATGCATATAGTGCCTGTCCACATTTGGATTTTTAATGCTGGGTGTTAGTCTGTTCGTTGTGTCCACACGTTGAAGAGTAAACCCTCTCAGTTCAATCCACCCATCCCTATCTCCCACCTTTGAAATAAATCTATCTTTCACTCACACAATACAAAATCTATCATGGTGAATCCGAGAATATTGTTTGAAAGTGGCGCATCGGTGCATTTTGGGTGGAACCTACCCATCTCTTTTTCACTCACATAAAATTAACCTGTCTTACTGCATGCACCTAGCATTAAAAATCCAATGTGGACAGGCACATATACGATGTGGAACTTTCACATATTACTCACAGTATAGATATACATTTGCGCGCACTACTAATATATGCATATATATATGGTGTGGAGTTAAAAGAATTAATTGTGACAGCGTGTAACGCATAGGTGATTTGTACCTAAATTAAAACTGCGTTTTACTTGCGTTAAACGCAATGTTCAAAATTAAAACTTATATTCGGCACATCTACTTACCTTTCCAATGACATAGGCTTTACTGTGATTCGATTTGTTTGAATGATTCTACCGATGTATTAGTGGCTAAATGGGAAAAGAAACACCCTTGAGTAATGTAGAAGAGTTGTTATTTCCAATTATACTTTTGCGAAGAGGTCTCACTTTCGATTTCAACTCGTCGAGGTCTGAGGCTGGGGTAGGGGTAATTACATTGATTTGCTTGGAGTTGGTGATTAAATCATTACTCCCTTCAATTTATCCAAAAGAATGATTGTTGGTCTCTTCTGAACGGTTTTTTTTTTTTTTTTTTTTTTTTTTAATTTTTTGATGATGATGATTCTGGAGAGCCTGTGACACAATAGGCTCATGGAATTTTTGCATCGAATTTTTTAATTTTAATAGAGTTTTTATTCAAGTTTTTATTCGAATGATAGATTTGATGTTTTTTGTATTTCATTAAAACAATTAATTTGTTCCTTAAGGACTTTGAACTCTGTTGTAAGTTTATTAAGTTTATCAAAGAGAACATTATAGTCTGGTCGCTTAGCAAGAAAATGTGTTTTTGCCGGACAAAAGCACCAAACTTTTTTCAGGTACTACTGGTCCATAGCTTGCGATTTGGGGTAGGAACCATCTCGGCGGTCGGCCATCTTGGATTTTATAGCCGCCATTTTTAAAATAGTTATATTATCCATATCCTGGCTTCTAAACCACTTAGGACCACAAACTTGGTACCTAGGTATATATATTTTGGGTCAGGGAATACAACCAGACTATTTTTAAGTTTATTATCCATATCCTGGCTTCTAAACCACTTAGGACCACAAACTTGGTACCTAGGTATATATATTTTGGGTCAGGGAATACAACCACACTATTTTTAAGTTTGCAAATATAAGCAGGGGGCATGGGGACCATGACCCCCATACTCCAAGACAATAAATTGTCAGAAAATACATATACACGATTTTTAAATGTATTTGATTATATTTTTTCAAGGAGGGGGGGGGGTGAGGGTCATGACACCCCCTTCCCCAGAGTCTAAGAGAAAAGTATTAATTAAAGACAATCTTCATTTAATGCAAAAAGGTAAGAAAAGAAAGAATCCTGTTGTTTGTTTTTTGGAATGTATGTGTTGAGCGATCGGGCCGGGTGTAAGAAAAACACGTATTGTCAGTTTAATTCAGTACTAAAATCTTTATTAAAATTTATTAATTAAAAATAGTTTTATTTTAAAAAGATTTATTTATCTTACATTTGTGAAATAAGTCACCACCCGTTTTCTCCAAGGGTTCAAATAAAAAGAAATTTAAATTACAAAGTTTAATGGAAATGAATACGGCAAATGAATGAAAGAAAGAAAAGGGTGATAAATGTCAAACGCAAACAAAGTTTTAAATCGTAAGGATTAGCATTAATGTAGAAGAATGGGCAACTTACATCGCAGCATTCCCCCCTTTGTAAATGATGCGCATCCTCCTGCGCAATATTTACCGCTTCACGTCCAACTTCGCCAACTTGACTATAGGACGAGTCAGCAAACCTGTGTTCGTACTCACTACAGCACTACGAGCTTCTCCATCTCTCGACCGGTGCATATCAACAACAATTCCTCTTTTCCAAGTGTTTCTTTTGCTGGTCTCATCAACTATAATAACCACGTCTGATATCTTTATAGGCTGCAGCGGTGGTTGAAACCATTTGGTGCGTCGAGTTAAGCACGGCAGGTACTCTCGTACCCAACGTTTCCAGAATTGATTAGCCAGTTGATTCGATATGTTGAAATTTCTGCGCAGAGTCGAACCACTGCTGTCATCATCACCCTGTTCTCTTATTCCACTTGAGCTTCCAACCAAGAAGTGATTCGGAGTAAGGGCTTCATCCATAGGTGAGTCTAACGGTACGTAGGTCAACGGGCAGGAATTCAGAATATTCTCGATATCGGCCAATGTGGCCCTCAAAACTTCTTCACGCAAGCTGTTGTCATGCAGGACGTCCACCAGAATACACTTCACAGATCGTATCATTCTTTCCCAAACTCCTCCCATGTGGGGTGACGCAGGTGGTATAAATGACCACTCAATTTCAGGATACCTCTGCTCCAGTTGATTCGATGACACTTTTTCAACTTCTTCAACAAGAATACGGCTTGCGCCCCTAAAATTTGTGCCATTGTCTGACATGATGCGTTTAGGCACTCCTCGTCGACAAATGAACTGCTTGAGCACAAGTAAAAATGATTCTGTTGATAACGATGGTGAAATCTCGATGTGCACAGCTCTTGTCGTAAAGCACGTGAACAGAACTCCCCATCGCTTCTCTCGGCGTCGTCCGATCACTATGTCCATTGGCCCAAAATAATTTACACCCGTATAGGTGAAGGGCTGAGTAAACGGAGTCAACCTCTCTGGAGGCAGACTGCCCATGGTAGGAGGTGTTGGTAAAGCTCGACGATTTTTGCATAGCTGGCATTTCTTGGCGACTTCTGTTACCAACGCTCGGAGACCACTTATGGAAAAACGTTGTCGAACCTCATTTACCACGATTTCATTGTGGTGATGATGGAATTTTCGGTGGTAGAAATCAACCAGTAACCATGTAATCTGGTGATTGCGGGGCAGGATAATAGGACGTTTGACATCTATGGGTACTTCTTGAATCATGTCTATCCGGCCCAGCACTCGCAGTAAACCATTTTCGTCTAAGTAAGGGGAGCTTCTGAAAATAGAACTATTAGAACTCACCCTGGCTGTTTTAGACCGTAAGCACGCCAGTTCCTCAGGAAATGCATCTTCTTGACAAGTTCGAAACAGTATAAGTTCCGCGCCAGGAATTCCTTGAATTTTGATAAGATTCTGCACTCTTTTGGACACAATCGATGGTTTGGCAACCAACTTTAGAAATTGCAATACGTATCGTTGAGCACCTCGAAGTCTTTCCCATTTACTAAACCGTTCAGGATCGGGTATCATGGTGGATATACTCCAGCTGTTGTCAGATATCGAATTTACATGACATACAACTTCTGATTCAAAAATTGGAGAGACATTTATTTCAGTTTCAGGCCAGTTATTCTCAGGCAAAGTCAGAAAGAAAGGTCCGTTGAACCAACGTGATTGATGATCAAACTGAATGCTCTTACTCCACTTGGTCCCTTCGTCTGCAACATTGTGGGCTGTGGGGACCCATCTCCACTCGCTGACTTCAGATCCCTCAAGTATCTCGCCTATTCTGACTGCTACAAACTGGTGAAACTTTCTAGCGTCGGACCTTATCCAATGTAGTACGTTCTTAGAATCAGTCCAAAAGAATCGACGCTTGACAGGAACAAACATCTCTTTAGCAATGAATTTGGCTAGACGTAAGCCCAAAATTGCAGCCATCAGTTCCAACCTTGGAATTGATATGGGTTTGAGTGGAGCTACTCGTGTTTTTGAGGCGACAAGTGAGCATGCAATTTGTCCATTTTTCTCTGCTCGCAAATAGGCCGCAGCTGCAAAAGCGTTAACACTTGCATCTACGAAAAGATGTAGTTCGACGTTTTCACTGCAGCTGACTAGGGGATAACATCGAGGTATTTGAATTGATTTTATAAAAGGAATTAATCGCACCCATTGCCACCACTGTTCACGCTCCTCAGCTCGTACAGGCTCGTCCCAGCTAACGCCAGAACGCCAGATGTTTTGCAAGATTACTTTAGCATGAATAACAAAGAAACCCAACAACCCAAGGGGGTCAAAAATCGTCATGACCACCCGAAGAATTTGGCGTTTCGATGGGAATGTTTTTTCATCAAAAACTTCTTTAGGGAATTTTTCACAAAATGTAAGTTCATCTGAATCGGGGCACCACCATAATCCAAGGACCTTTTCATGAATTGCGGTAGTGCTAAACTCTTCAATGCGTTTTTCTTTTTGAGAAGAGAAGCCAGTCAATGATGACAAAACAGCTTTTGAGTTTGAAGTCCAGTTTCTCATCTCAAACCCCCCTTCACTATGTATGTTTTTTACAGTGCGAGCCATTTTGATCATTTCATCTTCACTTTCTACACTTTGCAACCAGTCGTCTACATATGTGTTTTTCAAAATAGCTTCTACGGCAGAAGGTGTATATTTTATCCAGCGGGTTGCATTTCTGTTCTTGATGTAGTTGGCTAGTGATGGGGAGCATGAAGCGCCAAAGGTCATGACTTGCATCACGAATGTATCAGGCTCCTTTGAAGAATCGCCATCACGCCATAGAAACAGCTGAGATGATTGGTCTTCTTTCCTTATAAGGATTTGGTGAAACATCTCCTTAATATCACCACACAGTGCGATAGATTTCTCACGAAATCGTATGAGTATGCCGACTAAAGAGGTCAAAAGATCGGGCCCTTTCATCAAGTTTGTGTTAAGAGAAACATCATTAACTGTTGCCGCTGCATCCCATACAAGTCTCTTCTTATTTTTATTGAGGTTTGTTACTGTAAAAATCGGAATATACCACACTTTTCCACCTGATGGGATTTCATTTTTCTTAAGCTTTCTTACATACCCTTTTTCTTGGTAACTCTTGATTGTGTCGGACAAGAACTTACTCAGATCAGATTGACGATAACTTCATTAATTTTTGTGAACGTTCATCTTCTTTAGATGCAAGGGTTGATGTTGTGATGCAAACGCCGATTGAGTCTAGGGAAAAGAAGTCTTTCAGCATTTCATCCATTTTATGCCCAGAGCTACATGGACAAACGTGCATTATACTTTGACTGTGTGATGGTGTAGACCCACTCTCTCGGCCGTATACTGCCTATCCGGTTCTGCACCTTGTGGCGATGAAATCATTATCGTCAGCTTCTCTGGTTTCAAGGGGCATTCCAATTTTAGCATTGTCAATTCCGATTAGAATCTTTGCTTGAGCGTTGGCATAGGGTAGAATCGGCAGCGTGCTTAGATGACCGTGTTCCTTAATAAAGGAGGAGCTTATTGATTGAAGTGGTAGATCCAAACTAGAGACTGTGCGCACATTATTCAATGTAAATTTTGGTGAATTTTTTTCATAAGATGATATATTTACGTTAAGCACTTTCGAGTTCTCATCGTTTTGTGTAATGTCGTTGGTCCATTTTAAGCACAATTCTTCTACAGGACCATCCAAGCCTAGCTCCGTTGCAATGTCTTCTTCCATAAGTGTAATCGCCGACCCTTCGTCAATAAAAGCATAAGTCTGAATCGATTTGTCTCCATTAAACAGCTTTACGGGAACATACCGAAACATGGCTTTACGTGTTTCACTTGAATGAAAGGAGACAATTCGATCCGGAGATTCTCTTGCCGTAGACTTTTCCTTTTGATGTTCATTCTCGTTTTGTTGTTTGACGTTACAGGGTGTCTGAATGTAGTCACTCGACTGGCACAGATGGCAAGTGTGGATAGCCAATTGTCAAATGCTTTGACATCGGTCCGAACCAATGTCATTTGATGACGGCTCCAATCAAGTTTCAGGTCACTTGGCAACTTTCCCACCAAATCACTTAATAGCACTGGGTCATTTAGGTAACCATCAAGACCTATAGCTTGAACAGTGGAACAATAATTTTGCACAGACAACGATAAATGAATTAAACTTTCCAACTTATCTGATTTAACGGGAGCTTCCAGTCTCAATTTGCGCTGCATTGTCTGATAAATGACGTCTGGACATCCGTACAGCATCTTCAGAGTGTCGATTGCGGATGAAATCGTGTTTGGCACAATGAGTTTTCCCCGTACTGCCTCCAATGCTGGACCTTTTAAACATTTCTGCAGGCGGAGGAGATTCTCTTGATCCGTGAATCCACATCGCTCTGTTGATTGGAAATAGTTGGTAATAAAGAGAGCCCACTCTTCGTGTTTACCGGAAAAGGTAGGCAAATCTTTCGTCATAACATGACGAGAAGCAATTTGTGACGTTGTCAAAGTAATATCAGCACTTCCACTGTGACTGTACATGTGTGGTACATTTGACTGCGAATTCATGTTTGCTGCACCTGTAAAACTATGGTTCAATGGCTCCTCAATAGGTCGAACAAACGAAGTGGTGGTGATGGGCGAGGGCACTGACACTGGCACTCCGTTGTGGATAAAAGCTGGTGTGTAGCTAGACCATCCGTTATTCGTAACCTGTACAAACACGTTGTTAGATTGTGGAGCTGCTGCTGTGCTGGCAATTGTGTTGTTGCTAACAGGAATGTACAAATTTGGGTGAGAAATTTCTTGCACTGTGGGATTAGACATTTGCGATGACCATACGGGGACGGTGTTGCAGCAACCATATTTGTTTGCTTCACTGTTGTACGAGTACCAAGATGGATAGTACCGAGAACGAGCAAATGAACCATATGATTGTCGTCTTTGTGGATGAGACCTTGTTGCGAGTTATGGGTATCACGGGGATATAACTATGGAGTTGGAAAAAGGGCTTTGGCATGCTTGCTCTAGCTCGGCTAAGCTCGACGGATTGGGGCGGTTCTTGCCCTTTTCCAAAACTCCTCCCACTCAGCAAACAAAATAAAACATGCCTCTATTAAAGGATAGGAAAAGGATGAATGGAGAAAGTATCAAAATAGGAAACTGGAAACTAAAAGAAATAAGGAAATGCACAAACTCAGCTACCTATGCCACTGCATTAGTAAAAGGGTGGAGTTTCCATTAAATCTTCGGTAAAAACAAAAAAAAATTAAAAATAATAAAATTAAATTAAGACTAAACCCTACTATCTAAAATTTATATCGAGGGATATAATATTCAAAATATTGATATGTTATCTTATGGTTACAATATCAAAAAAAAAAAACTAACCCAACTAACCTAACTAACAACAAAAAAATTTAAAAGAAATTTTTTTTTTTTTTTTTTTTTATTTATCCACCGAAGATCAACATCAACCCCACTGTCTCACCAATACAGTGGTTCGTCGAGCACTCCAAGACCTTGCCTGATGTTGTTAGCAAAAGTTTGGCCTGCCCACCCTTGTATCGAAAATACAACCGTTGCTATCTTCTTGGCCACTATGTTTATGAAGATAGCCCCAAACATGAACTTCCAGTCGTAAATTAAGTCGTTATGAGTCCGTGAGAATATTGTTATCTATCCCATAGAGTCAAGTTACTAGTCAGTTATGTACTGTAGCATATAAAAGTAGGTTAGTAAATAGAATGTCCATTTTCAGTAAAGTAAGTATGTAGTACTAGTGTGTAAGGTAAGTATGAATGTAGTCTTTGGTCAAAGTAGGTAAGTAAGGTAAGTATGGTTGTTAAGGAGTATGTATAGTACGTCTAGTGAGTGAATAAGTTAAGTAAGTAGTATGATGGAATTATAAAGAAACCCAAAAATAGTCAGTAAGTAAGTGTAAACCGTAAGTTAAGTCAGTTTCGTAAAAGGTAGTAACCCTCGTCATGTCATTTTCCAAAATGTATGTCATTTTTCTTCACTCATCGTCGGCCCAGCCGAGCCTTCACACACCTTATAGTTAGCAATTAGCACTCCATCACTATATTCAATGATTCAGAGGGACGAATCAATAAAAGAATTTGATTTCATCAAATCTTAAGTTTATTTCACAAAATTAGTAAAAATAAGCTATCAATATTTCTTTAGTAAAAGGAGTTAAATAAAAATTTAATTAGGAAGAACGAAAATCTTAAAAACGTAATTCAATGTTTTATATAATGTCTATACCAACTAACCAAGAAAATTGTTTAGCTATAATTTGTTGTACTGGAGTGTATATACATAATTGTTTACCTCCAAACTGGAAAAGACAAAAGACTGTCAAGCAAAAATTCAGTGAACAAAAAAAGGTGGATATCATCCAAAGCACTGGAGTGTATGCACTTCTTTCCCATTAAGTATTCAATACTAGTATTTCAGTACAATTTATTTTCTATATATATATATACATATATGGAAAAGTTAATATACTTTCAAAGAACTTACTACTTTTTCTTTTGTTTCCATCGATGTTCTGCCGGCAGCACCTTATGGGTAGATTGGCTTCAAATATGTATAGCCCAGTTGTAACACAAAAAAAAATTTCACAAATATATATATATATATATGTATACTCCTTGTGCACTAAAAGTCCAGAAGTACACTCTTCACTTTCACTTATTCACTTTATCCCTGCTTTGATCTTTTCTTCTTTTCTTTTTTTTTTTTTTTTCTCTATCTTTTCTTATTCCACTTATTTTTTTTTTTTCTTTTCGATCTTTAGATTTTCTTTTTTCCTTTACAAAAGATTAAAATCAAAAAATGTCCAAAAAGGGACCAAAAGGAATACAAAAATTTTTGTCCAGAAGGGACCAATAAAGATTCAAAGGAATCTATCCAGAAGGGACTGAGCAAAAATGTTCACTGTTGTATCAGTTTTCGGTGGTCAATTCGTACGGTCTGCCACTAAGTTCCCCAAGTCCAGAATTGTAACCCTGTGTTTAACTCCGGATAAAACAATGTTCTCTATCCAAAAAAAAGGAGCAGAGGCTTGATGAAGTGAGTAGGTAGGCTTCTCTAATTAACTACTTGCGTATGTGCGCCTATATATACATATACGTACGGGGTAGCCTTCGAAGATGTTCCTACTCTTTGATAATCAAAACCTAGGAATAAGGTGAGAAAACTATAAATGACTATCTTGAATCTCATACAATTTGTAATGTCATACCTCTGCTAGATAAGAAACACAATGCCTTCTGTGGGAGGCTATTCCCTCACTGCACTGCGAGTGTCACCTTGCTCTGACCTTCGTCTTTCCTTCCCTATAAGGTATAACAATTTTGTTTAATTTCAAAGCAACTATCATTTTTGGATCAGTTTAATTTACCTTTATTTTTGGACCTTGTTTGAATTAGCTTAATTGCAAATAAATGGATTCTTTTTTTAATTTAAACTTCCACTATTTATTATCCGCGGAAAAAAAAAACTTTTTTTTTTTCTGTGGTACAATTATACTAATGTGTATGTATATACGTATGATGATTTGCGACAATACTGATTTCAATGCAGCTGATCGGTATATTGCTTTAAAACGAATGTCTGATGAAATTACATCATAATCGGTCATCGCCCTATAGCCTACATTCGTTTTGACTTATGTAATATATAAGGTTTACAGACTGGAATTCGAAATCTAATTCCCCCAGTCAATGATACCTGCTTAGTTAAAACCTCTTTATTCAGCCTATGCTTTGTTATGTCAGTCTTGTATATGGTGTCTTTATATATTTGTGCGGGTGTGTACTACCTCTATAACTAATATTGCACTAAATAAATGTCTAAGTCTTAAACTCGATTAATAGCTAAAATAGTTAATGTAAATATAAAATTTCTATAAAAAAAACCTAATTACTAATTATTGCCTAATTACTAAGAATTGCACTATACGCTTAATTTTCTAGGATTTATATTAAATTTGTTTCTCAGCTTGACTAATACTACTTTTGCAAGGTAAACATTGCAGATTTGCCTTATTCAGCACCATATGCTGGCAATGCTCTTTTGAGCGAAACTATGTTTCGGCTGTCACATCTGTTTGACAGCTGCAACTTGTCAATATTAAAAATTTGTTAAAAAATGTGTGGTGCATATCTTGCTGAAATGTTTATTTAATATTTATTAGATTACCATTAAAATAACTAAAAAAAAATAACTAAAACACAAGATCAACAGGCAAGCAATACCATACGTCAAATATTACACCAAAAGGAAGACGCGAAACCTACCCCAAATGACATTGCAGGTGAGTTTATTTTGATTGTATGTTATTACTTTTTTTTTTTTTTTCTTTTACTATTTTCTTCTTCTATTTTCACGTTTACCTTGCCATCTTCTCAACACTAACCAGGATTATTTCCATTTAAAGTTAAGTGAACTTTGTCGTCGGATTCTGTTCCCGAATTAATCTTTATAAAAAGGTGGATTCAGAGACAGAACCTGACGACGACTTTCAACCCATCAAATTTCTATTAAAATTTTGTTTTGTTTTTTTTTTTTTTCTTTTCTTTTTCTTTATAGGTACAATCAAATCATCCCCTACGGACTATGAATGCTGTGATGAAGCTGCGCGGCGTCGTCGTAAGACGAGCCTCAACACATATACAGTGAGCCTGCGTTTTTATGTTGTTAATGACTTTTTTTTGTTTTTTTGTTTTTGTTAATAAAATTGATCTATCTTGGGTGTTGCAAGTAAGTGTTTTTATGGTATCCTAAAGATGCCGAAAATTGAGGGATATCTTGGATCCGTATGGAGAGATCGGATACGCAACAAGCTCGAAGACATTTCCCGAGTGGTCGTGAAGGAAATGAATTCGTAAAAGAAATGTAGATCGATCTCTATACATGCGTATGTTTTGATTTGGAACACTTAATTGATATGCCGTTCCCTACGTGTGGCACGTCCCACTCCCTGAGCTGGCTATCTGTTTGATTGCTGGGCATACTTATGAGTGTTGTTTGTATTATCTTAAGTATGATGTGGGCTTTTGCTTGGTTTGTATTAGGTCGAGATTGCTGCTGAATGTATAATTTTGGTTAAGCTTCGCTTACATGGAGATACAAATTCGTATATATACCTAACTTGAGTATATTTACTTAACGTTAAATTTTTCCTTTATGTCGTTCAGTCTTCATCTCTGTCATAAAAATATCACAGTGTTATCAGTACCTACATAACATGTTTAATGTATTTATATACAGAATTCATCTGTCGAATCCAAACATCTATATCACAGCTAGCAAGAATAAATGAGTATAAAACTATATATATATAAATATATAAATAAATCTCTGTGAATAAATACATAACTAAAACTACAAATAAATAATTAAATATATGTGAAAATCTTTGTCAATGAATAAATAAGTAAATAAATAAATCTCTATAAGTAACTAAATAAGTAAATTATTTAATCTTTAGGAATAAATCAATAAGTAAATACATAACTCTCTATAAATAAATAAATAAATCTCTATAAATAATTAAATAAATAAACACCACATCACATATATATCACAGTTCAGGTTTAGAGCGACAGCAGCTTGAGTGCGTTATCAAGCATGTATATATTTTGCATGGTATGTACCTAATTTCTCGCCCCTCAAGTTCCCTAGTTCGTAGAGGGAGTTACCAACTGTCCTCAACACTATGGATTTCAAATACTTTGGTCCTAGTTTTGCATTGTATTTGTCGAGACGATTACTTTGCTTGAAATTTTTTCTATATACAATTTGTCCTACTTTGTATGATATATCTTTGCTTCGTGTGTTGTATATTTTCGTGGATCTTTTGTGAGCCAGGTTAAGGTTATCAAATATTTTCCTTCGTAATATGGCTTGTTTGTCAGATTTGTCTAAAACACCTACATCATTATCTCTGATCAAATCAAGTTTTCGGAGTAGCTCATATGTCTCACCGTTTTGGACCATTTGAGATCCGAAAACGGCATAATATGGCTCAAACTTTATCGAATCGTGTAACACACTACGCAACGAGAAGGCTGTGTTGCTCACATGAAGATCCCAATTGCGTTGGTCACTATCAATATAGGACCGAATTTTGGCCAATACAGACCGATTAACTCTCTCAGAAGCATTAGCCTAGGGTGAGTAAAAGGCTGTACGAACATGTTTTACACCGTACTTTTTTAGAAAGCTGGAAAATAATTCTGAAACAAATTGTTTCCCATTGTCAGAGTGGATATATTCGGGTATACCGAACATATGGAATACACCCTCTTCTAGATATTTTACTACCTCAGCTGCTGTTGCTCTACGTAATGGTTTAAGGAAAACATATTTACTGAAGTGGTCTAATACAATAAAAATGTGTGTATGTCCGGTTTTCGTTCGTGGGTATGGTCCTAGGAAGTCTATGTAGAGTCGTTGAAAAGGTCTTTCAGTGATTGTCTGTTGTCCCATGGGTGGCCTAGAAATCGAGTTTATTGGCTTATTGCACTTGCATATATCACAGTTTTGTACATAATCTTTCACTTCGTTCGTCATATTTGGCCAGAAATATCTTTGTCGGAGTTTGGCTAAAGTTTTGTGTATTCCCCCATGACCGGCAGTGAAGGAATCATGCGCAGATACCAAAAGACCCCTACGCAACTCCTTCGGTACCCAGAGTTTCCAGGCTCTGTCCTCTTGAATAGGGTCCCCGGTTCGTCTGTCAGTCCGTTTGTATACGAAGCCGTCTGATATACAAATGTCCGGTAATCTGTTTTGGTTTTCGTTGATTGTTTTCTTCAATTCCACATATTCTTCTGACGAAAAATAAGGTGAATTGAAGTCAACTTCTGGCATTTCGGTCACAATCTCATCCATATGAACTCTTGACAGAGTGTCCGGGACTACATTAAGGGTTCCCTTTCTGTGCTCTATCGTGAAGTCAAAGCCTTGCAGCTTTAAACTCCATCGAGCTAACCGTCCACTCAAGTCCTTCTGTGTCATCAGCCACTTAAGGCTTGTGTGGTCAGTTATTATAGTGAACGGTAAACCCTCAATATAAGCTCGGAACTTCTTAACGGACAAAACGGCCGCATAACATTCAAGTTCCGTTGGCTGTAATTCCGTTGTGCAGGATTAAGCTTCTGGGACATGAATGCTATGGGTCATTCGTTGTTCTCTTCATCCATTTGGAAAAGAACACTCCCTACGCCAGTAGTTGAAGCGTCGCATTGTATATAAAAATGTCGTGAGAAGTCTGGGTTGGTCAGTATCGGTGCTGTCACAAGGGTCATTTTCAAGTCCTCAAATGCCGTCAAGGCTTCGTTCGTCATGGCAAAGTCTTTCCCTTTCTTTAGACAGTCTGTCATTGGGGCTGATATAGACGCAAAATTTGGGATAAAGCGTCTATACCATCCCGTCATCCCTAAGAATCGACGGAGTTGTTTAGGGGTTTTTGGCACTGGGAAATCCCTTACTGCAGAAACTTTCTCTGGATCAGAGACGAAATAGCCTAAATACTTGATCTCTTTGTAACAGAATTTGCTTTTCTCCACATTTATTGTTAACCCCGCCTCACGCAGACATCTCGCCACCTCTTTGAGAACGCCCATGTGGGTTTCAAAGTCTGGGGAACAAATCAAGAGGTCATCGAGGTAGACAAAGACATTCTCCCTCAAACGAGCGGGAATGACTTTGTCCATTAGCTTACTCATTCTTTGGGCGGCATTGCACAATCCAAACGGCATAACCGTGAATTGGTACAGTGGTCGCCCAGGGACTGTGAACGCCGTCTTTTCTCTTGATTTAAGCTCCAGAGGAATCTGCCAAAAGGCGTCCTTCAAATCGATACTCGATATGTAGTGCGTGTTGTGGAGACGACTTAAGATCCCTTCAATATGCGGAAGAGGGTAGGCAAATTTTTTTGTGGCCGCGTTTACTTTTCTCGAGTCTAAGCAAAGTCTGTTTTTGCCTGGCTTACGCACCAACACAACTGGTGAACTGTAAGCGCTGTTGCTCTCCTCAATCACACCTAGTTCCAGCATGCGATCTAGCTCAGCGTACATCAACTTCTGGACGACGGGTGATATTGGATAATGTCTCTGTTTGATGGGAATGGTGTCGTCTTCCATCTCTATGACATGCTCTTCAACATGAGTTTTACCCAATCCCATCATCGCAAAAGAAGGGAATGTAAGCTTTACTCGCTTCAGTTCCTCAGCTTGTGATGGAGTAAGCTGACGCATAGGATCAGACTCTTGCCCTCCCGTCGGCAATGGAATGTCTAGTGAGCTGATGACATTTGGAGCGACCTTGAACGTCCTCCAGAAATCGACCCCTAAGTAGAGTGGTTGTGTCAGGCTGGGAACAACATATAGCTCCAACTCTTGTGTAAGGCCACCCCATGAGACTTTGGTTTTGAATCGTCCATGTATGTGCTGGTTCTTCCCGTCTGCTGTCTTAATGTCGACTGTCATTCGAGTCATGTATACGTTATGTTTATGTATGAAGTCTATTGCCCCTCTTCCTATGCAACTCACCGAAGCTCCACTATCCAATAGGCCTATCATTTCCTCACCGTCAACGGCTACTTTAGCATAGGGCCTATTGTCGTCTGAAATCGCTAGAACAGTAGCTTCAATTTTGTTCTTAGTTCGTCTGAATATTGCACATTTTTCCCTAAGCCTAGATATTTTTCTAAAACTCCTACTACTTTTCTTTTCTACTACGGAAATTTCCTCATTGAAGATTCTTCTCCTTACCTCTTCATACTCCTGCATTCTTTGGTGGAGAGATTTATATTGCACATTTTCATTTTTAGATTTCTCTTCAGTCTTGTTTTCTCTCTTGAGGATCCTTATTTCTCCGGGTTCGGTTTTTCCGGGGCTTGCATCGTTGCCGGCAGATTTGACCCGGGAGCACTGCCGACCTTCATGTTTCCCTGACATGAAGCACACTTAAAAGATATGTTTCCCTGACCACAACTGAAACAGGTGAGTGCATGAAACGTTGAGGGACAATTTGCTGAGTGAGAGTGTGTGTCTTTATTATGTTCTGTCTTCCTGTCTCGTTCGTTGTGTTTGTATGTCGAGCTTCGTTTGTCAGTCTTTGCGTTTGTTGCTAGTCTGTCCGTACGGTTGTATTGCACTGCCGAAATGTGTGTTTCTTGTTCGTCTTCAGAGTCGGTCAGGTAGTGTCTTGTCCGTTCTAACTCGTTGTCTCCTATTGCACTTATTTGTTTTTTCATTTTAGAATCCCTAGTCGTCAGGTGTTTTTCTGCCCTTCGGCACTCTTCTCTTAAATCTCGGATATCCTTTATGGGACATCCGAAGATCAGTGTCGCAACTCTGTCCTTAATATTCTGTCTAATCATTGTTACTAAGTCTTTTTCGCTAGGGCGGTTCCTCATTTGTAGGGTCAGACTCCTAATCTCCTCATAAAACTCGTCAAATGTTTCATTTGGTTGCTGTCGCCTGTCCATTATTTCCCTAAGCAATTCATAGTCTGTCCTGCTACTTCTGAATTGTCTTAATAGTTCCGACTTTAAATCGTAGAAGTTCAGAAACTCGTCATTTTTTTTTTTCTTCAAGGAACTGCCAATACCACTTCTCGGCAGTTCCTGTTAGTAAGTGGTGGAAATCCACGAAAACTTCTTCATTAGAAAACCCGTTATTCTTTTGAAGGTGCGATATCTTAAAAATAAAACTCTCTACTGTCATTTTCTTTGGGTTTCCATCGTATTTTATGTTCCATTTGTGAACTTCCACTCGCTTATTTGCTTTTTTAATATTGTGGTTGTTGCATGGCGGCTCTTTGTGGCAAGTCTGACTTGTCGAAGGGCGACCGGCAACCATCATTTCACTAACATCCGGATCAGTATGTGGATCTGAACGTTCTTCCTGTCTAGCGTATAAAGCTAGAGTAGACTTTTCTACTAAACTGAGTCTCTCGCTCATCGTTGTCACGTTACTCGTCATTGTCTGTACCATGGTTTGCATCGACCTCGTCTTCAACCAACTCATCAAACGGGTTAGACAAGGTCTGGTTCAGTTCCGGACCCAGGTTTACCATTTGGACCTGAGGGCTATGGGCAGACATGGCGCGTGTTGTAGCTGGCCTACCGCTTTTATCTGGCTGTTGCGGTGGCCCGGTGCTCTTTCTGATCGCACTCGTGTTCTGTTTGCTCATAATCACGAAAAATGCAATCAACAAAATTTATATACTTCAATTAAAATTTTTTTTTTTTTTTTTTTTTTTTTTTGGAAATTCAAAAATTTAAACAAAAGGTAAAAATGCAATAAAATTCAAAAAAAAAACAAATTTAAACAAATCAAGCAAAGGTGAAAAAAAGGCAAATAAAATTCCAAATTTTTTTTTTTTTTTTTTTTTTTTTTCAAATTAATTAATTCAAAAATTGCAAAAAAAAAAGGAATTGCAAGGTAAAAAAGTAAAAAAAAAATTTAAATTGATATTAAATTTAAATGTTTTAAATGTAAAAAAAAATTGTACAAAAAAAATTTTTAATGAAGAAAAATGATTCAAGTATAACTTAAACTAATCCAAAAGAAAGAATTCAAAAATAAAAATATATAATTTCAAAAAAAATATGTAAACAAATTATAAAAAAAGGATGTTTTAAAAATTTTTTTTTTTTTTTTTGAAACTAGATTTAAATGGGTTGCTTTTAATTTTCATGTTAAGGTGTGTGAAATCCCCACTGGGTTTCCAAACGAAATAAGAGAGAGAGAAAAAAATTGTGGAACGTCTTTCGTAAAGTGTTTGTTCTGTTAGGTCCTCGTAAGTTCTTGTCCCATGTCAACCAGTCTGTCACTTTCACGACTGGTGTCCCTGATACTCGACGAGTGTTTCGGGCTGAATCTGATTTTCCCGCCACATCGAGCTTTCTGATGTTAAACCTGAACGGTGGTTGGCTAGGAAATAGAAACAACCCTCCACACAAGTAGCATTTCAAAACACCCCACTCACGCCACTCTATACATCTGGCTGTGCCTGACTGTATGGATAGCCATCAGTGGACTGCTTTTCCACCCTACTCCGCTCTCTACCTTGCGAAGGATTCAGATCTACCTCACATAATCTACGGGTTCTAGACCTGTTAGATTGGACAGCTGAACTCTAAAGGATGGGAAAGGAAATTAAAAAAATTGTGAAAAAAAAAAAATTTAAAAAGGAAGATCGTTGTGAGTTCAAGGGAATGACATTAAGCAAAAATCATTTCCTTGGAGTCCCAATCAATCTGGAAGCCGTTCGCACCGTTGGGCGCCATTGTTGCGAGTTATGGGTATCACGGGGATATAACTATGGAGTTGGAAAAAGGGCTTTGGCATGCTTGCTCTAGCTCGGCTAAGCTCGACGGATTGGGGCGGTTCTTGCCCTTTTCCAAAACTCCTCCCACTCAGCAAACAAAATAAAACATGCCTCTATTAAAGGATAGGAAAAGGATGAATGGAGAAAGTATCAAAATGGGAAACTGGAAACTAAAAGAAATAAGGAAATGCACAAACTCAGCTACCTATGCCACTGCATTAGTAAAAGGGTGGAGTTTCCATTAAATCTTCGGTAAAAACAAAAAAAAATTAAAAATAATAAAATTAAATTAAGACTAAACCCTACTATCTAAAATTTATATCGAGGGATATAATATTCAAAATATTGATATGTTATCTTATGGTTACAATATCAAAAAAAAAACTAACCCAACTAACCTAACTAACAACAAAAAAATTTAAAAGAATTTTTTTTTTTTTTTTTTTTTTTTTTTTTTATTTATCCACCGAAGATCAACATCAACCCCACTGTCTCACCAATACAGTGGTTCGTCGAGCACTCCAAGACCTTGCCTGATGTTGTTAGCAAAAGTTTGGCCTGCCCACCCTTGTATCGAAAATACAACCGTTGCTATCTTCTTGGCCACTATGTTTATGAAGATAGCCCCAAACATGAACTTCCAGTCGTAAATTAAGTCGTTATGAGTCCGTGAGAATATTGTTATCTATCCCATAGAGTCAAGTCAAAAAAGTAAAAAAAGTCAGTTATGTACTGTAGCATATAAAAGTAGGTTAGTAAATAGAATGTCCATTTTCAGTAAAGTAAGTATGTAGTACTAGTGTGTAAGGTAAGTATGAATGTAGTCTTTGGTCAAAGTAGGTAAGTAAGGTAAGTATGGTTGTTAAGGAGTATGTATAGTACGCCTAGTGAGTGAATAAGTTAAGTAAGTAGTATGATGGAATTATAAGGAAACCCAAAAATAGTCAGTAAGTAAGTGTAAACCATAAGTTAAGTCAGTTTCGTAAAAGGTAGTAACCCTCGTCATGTCATTTTCCAAAATGTATGTCATTTTTCTTCACTCATCGTCGGCCCAGCCGAGCCTTCACACACCTTATAGTTAGCAATTAGCACTCCATCACTATATTCAATGATTCAGAGGGACGAATCAATAAAAGAATTTGATTTCATCAAATCTTAAGTTTATTTCACAAAATTAGTAAAAATAAGCTATCAATATTTCTTTAGTAAAAGGAGTTAAATAAAAATTTAATTAGGAAGAACGAAAATCTTAAAAACGTAATTCAATGTTTTATATAATGTCTATACCAACTAACCAAGAAAATTGTTTAGCTATAATTTGTTGTACTGGAGTGTATATACATAATTGTTTACCTCCAAACTGGAAAAGACAAAAGACTGTCAAGCAAAAATTCAGTGAACAAAAAAAGGTGGATATCATCCAAAGCACTGGAGTGTATGCACTTCTTTCCCATTAAGTATTCAATACTAGTATTTCAGTACAATTTATTTTCTATATATATATATACATATATGGAAAAGTTAATATACTTTCAAAGAACTTACTACTTTTTCTTTTGTTTCCATCGATGTTCTGCCGGCAGCACCTTATGGGTAAATTGGCTTCAAATATGTATAGCCCAGTTGCAACACAAAAAAAAATTTCACAAATATATATATATATATGTATACTCCTTGTGCACTAAAAGTCCAGAAGTACACTCTTCACTTTCACTTATTCACTTTATCCCTGCTTTGATCTTTTCTTTTCTTCTTTTCTTTTCTTTTTTTTTTTTTTTTTTTTCTCTATCTTTTCTTATTCCACTTATTTTTTTTTTCTTTTCGATCTTTAGATTTTCTTTTTTCCTTTACAAAAGATTAAAATCAAAAAATGTCCAAAAAGGGACCAAAAGGAATACAAAAATTTTTGTCCAGAAGGAACCAATAAAGATTCAAAGGAATCTATCCAGAAGGGACTGAGCAAAAATGTTCACTGTTGTATCAGTTTTCGGTGGTCAATTCGTACGGTCTGCCACTAAGTTCCCCAAGTCCAGAATTGTAACCCTGTGTTTAACTCCGGATAAAACAATGTTCTCTATCCAAAAAAAAAGGAGCAGAGGCTTGATGGAGTGAGTAGGTAGGCTTCTCTAATTAACTACTTGCGTATGTGCGCCTATATATACATATACGTACGGGGTAGCCTTCGAAGATGTTCCTACTCTTTGATAATCAAAACCTAGGAATAAGGTGAGAAAACTATAAATGACTATCTTGAATCTCATACAATTTGTAATGTCATACCTCTGCTAGATAAGAAACACAATGCCTTCTGTGGGAGGCTATTCCCTCACTGCACTGCGAGTGTCACCTTGCTCTGACCTTCGTCTTTCCTTCCCTATAAGGTATAACAATTTTGTTTAATTTCAAAGCAACTATCATTTTTGGATCAGTTTAATTTACCTTTATTTTTGGACCTTGTTTGAATTAGCTTAATTGCAAATAAATGGATTCTTTTTTTAATTAAAACTTCCACTATTTATTATCCGCGGAAAAAAAAAACTTTTTTTTTTTTCTGTGGTACAATTATACTAATGTGTATGTATATACGTATGATGATTTGCGACAATACTGATTTCAATGCAGCTGATCGGTATATTGCTTTAAAACGAATGTCTGATGAAATTACATCATAATCGGTCATCGCCCTATAGCCTACATTCGTTTTGACTTATGTAATATATAAGGTTTACAGACTGGAATTCGAAATCTAATTCCCCCAGTCAATGATACCTGCTTAGTTAAAACCTCTTTATTCAGCCTATGCTTTGTTATGTCAGTCTTGTATATGGTGTCTTTATATATTTGTGCGGGTGTGTACTACCTCTATAACTAATATTGCACTAAATAAATGTCTAAGTCTTAAACTCGATTAATAGCTAAAATAGTTAATGTAAATATAAAATTTCTATAAAAAAAACCTAATTACTAATTATTGCCTAATTACTAAGAATTGCACTATACGCTTAATTTTCTAGGATTTATATTAAATTTGTTTCTCAGCTTGACTAATACTACTTTTGCAAGGTAAACATTGCAGATTTGCCTTATTCAGCACCATATGCTGGCAATGCTCTTTTGAGCGAAACTATGTTTCGACTGTCACATCTGTTTGACAGCTGCAACTTGTCAATATTAAAAATTTGTTAAAAAATGTGTGGTGCATATCTTGCTGAAATGTTTATTTAATATTTATAAGATTACCATTAAAATAACTAAAAAAAAATAACTAAAACACAAGATCAACAGGCAAGCAATACCATACGTCAAATATTACACCAAAAGGAAGACGCGAAACCTACCCCAAATGACATTGCAGGTGAGTTTATTTTGATTGTATGTTATTACTTTTTTTTTTTTTTTCTTTTACTATTTTCTTCTTCTATTTTCAGGTTTACCTTGCCATCTTCTCAACACTAACCAGGATTATTTCCATTTAAAGTTAAGTGAACTTTGTTGTCGGATTCTGTTCCCGAATTAATCTTTATAAAAAGGTGGATTCAGAGACAGAACCTGACGACGACTTTCAACCCATCAAATTTCTATTTAAATTTTGTTTTGTTTTTTTTTTTTTCTTTTCTTTTTCTTTATAGGTACAATCAAATCATCCCCTACGGACTATGAATGCTGTGATGAAGCTGCGCGGCGTCGTCGTAAGACAAGCCTCAACACATATACAGTGAGCCTGCGTTTTTATGTTGTTAATGACTTTTTTTTTTTTTGTTTTTTTTTTTTGTTAATAAAATTGATCTATCTTGGGTGTTGCAAGTAAGTGTTTTTATGGTATCCTAAAGATGCCGAAAATTGAGGGATATCTTGGATCCGTATGGAGAGATCGGATACGCAACAACCTCTGACCAAACTCAAAGGTCATACGATTTCCATCGATTGCGTTACTGAGCATTGTCGAATGAAGCACGTTGCTCGCTGTAAATTGTGGGTTTCCGAAAATGGATGAGTCGTGTGTAACCTGCAGACCAGAAGTTGTTACAGCATGATAAACTGGGTTGCTGAGAACTGTTCCTGGTAGAGGAAACCTGTTTGCTAATGAGTGTGCTGTCGTTTGAGCAATGAGCATGGACACTTCAGGTGGCGTATGTACAGCTGTGGCTGTGCCTGATGAAATGCGTGTGCAATTAGCTCCCAATATGTTAAGCGGGTCTTCATTAGCATCGGACAAACTAACAATTCCTTGACGAATCGTTTCATTGTGGCTGGGTGAATCCATGGTGATTTTGATTAAATTTAACCTAACTTTGTTTGAGCGAAAAACAATTGTTGCGCCAAATGAAGCGATTCCAGATAACAAATGGTTGGGGATTCTTCAGATTTTCCTGGATTTCCAAGAGTCAGATTGTCCACTGAATCTTCTTTCAAAAATACGTCTCGGATATAAAATATTTTAGAATGTTGAGCGGTCGGGCCGGGTGTAAGAAAAACACGTATTTTCAGTTTAATTCAGTACTAAAATCTTTATTAAAATTTATTAATTAAAAATAGTTTTATTTTAAAGAGATTTATTTATCTTACATTTGTGAAATGAGTCACCACCCGTTTGCTCCAAGGGTTCAAATAAAAAGAAATTTAAATTACAAAGTTTAATGGAAATGAATACGGCAAATGAATGAAAGAAAGAAAAGGGTGATAAATGTCAAACGCAAACAAAGTTTTAAATCGTAAGGATTAGCATTAATGTAGAAGAATGGGCAACTTACATCGCAACAGTATGCATAAATTATACAGCTTTAATCGACTAATTTATTATTTTTTAAATTATAAAATTGATTTAATCGAATGAAAAGATAAACTATGTATTTAGTGGAGATAGGTTAACACGAATGTATACAATTTAGATTTAAAAGAAATCACATATAAAAGATGTTGAATTGAATTTACCTACATACATATATGGATTGATTATGTCTCTTTCAAACATTGGCATTTGCAAAGTTCTGTGCAACTCCAACGAGCAGCTTTACAAGCACACCTACCAGTGCATCATTTTTGACCCTTGCAATAACATTTCACTAATTCTGTACATGCCTTTGAAGCAATGGGTAAAGTGTTCTACACAGGAACCCATGATGCACCTTCTTTCTGAGTCCAGCCGAGTGGATGGAAAACAGCATTTGTCCAGCCTGTCCCTAAAAAAGGCGTGTCTTCTTCCCCCTCCAACTATCGGCCAATTGCGCTTACGTCCCTTCTTTCCAAGGTCATGGAAACGCTGATTAATTTTCAGCTCAAGAAATATCTCGAAGAACGAAAGCTTCTTAATGACCGGCAGTACGGCTTTCGTAGCAATAGGTCCACTGGTGATCTGATGGTATATCTCACCGAACAGTGGCACAAATCTTTACATCGTTTTGGAGAAAGTAAGATTATTGCGCTTGATATTTCCAAAGCATTTGATAGAGTTTGGCATCAAGCTCTCTTATCGAAAATGCGTGCATTTGGTATCGATGAATCTCTTCTTCGTTGGATTAGAAATTACCTTTCGGACCGTTCGATACAAGTTGTATTGGATGGTTTCAAGTCTGAAATTCACAAAATAAATGCTGGTGTGCCCCAGGGCTCCGTTCTGTCTCCGACTCTCTTCCTTATATTCATAAACGATCTTTTATCTGAAACTTCTAATCCATTAAATTGTTTCGCTGATGACAGTACCCTCAGCTTCTCATATTCGTTTACAGATTCTCATCCATGTCCTTCGGATGTGGAACTTGAACGGCAGCGTATGATAAGCTCACTAAATTCTGATCTCGACAGCATTGTCCAATGGGGAATCAAAAACCGTGTAGAATTTAATGCTTCAAAAACTCAATGCTGTCTACTGTCGTTAAAACGAAACCCACCCCCCATGCCACTATCCATGAGTGGCACTTGCATTGAGGAAACCGAAAAGCTTTCAGTCCTCGGTATGTGTGTCACAGACCACCTTTTATGGAACGACCACATATTCGACATCGCCAAAAATGCTGCTAAGTGTTTAGGTTTTCTCCGTCGATGCAAGAAATTTTTCTCCCCTTCTGATCTGGCTGTGATCTACAAAGCCTTTATTCGTCCAAAACTTGAGTATAACTCTCACATTTGGGCAGGTGCTCCAATAACCTACTTGAGTTTATTGGATAGAATTGAAAAGAGAGCTCTTAAAATGATAGGTGAAAGAACTATAACGGAAACATTCTCATCCCTTGAGCACCGTCGAAATGTTTCATGTCTTTCGTTATTTTACCGTTATTTCCATAAACAATGCTCTAGTGAAATAGCCAGTTGCATTCCTCCCCTTAAACAATTCAACCGTAATACTCGCGCTTCTAGGAATGCCCATCAGTTTACCCTTGAGCCCAATTTCGGACGTACTGTCAAGTACAGAGATTCTTTCTTTAGTCGCACTACTCGAATGTGGAATGCTCTACCCAGCTCAATTTTCCCCTCCCATTGTGATCTACAGACGTTCAAAACCAATGTGCATCGGTATCTCCTTTTAAATCCCCTCCAATCTACCTAATCGCTCGTGCTGTGTATATCATCTTAAGGGTAGTCACAACCCCTTTTGCACGCGCTTAATATAAAAAAAAAAAAAAAAAAAAAAAAAGCCCCATCTTTTCGGACTAGGAAGACGCTGTTGGCTGTGTTCACTTGTACACTTGTACTCCTGCCTGATATACAGCCCGCTTTGAGTGTTGAAACAATGCGTCTTTAGTTGGTGGAAGTTTCTCCATTGATTTTGTTTTTTGACAAAACAGCTCCTTCCTGGTATCATTCACATTATCTGAATTACTATTTTTATCATACAATATGATAGTAAAGCGTTTTTGTGCTTTAAAGTGTTCACTATCATCATTTAGTTCTATGTAAGGGTGGATTCCCATGTATTTAAAGGTATATGTCACCTGAGGATAACAATTCCATGCCTCCCACGCAGATTTCTTTCCTCGTCTGAAAAATGATGATGTTATATCACATCCTGTGAAACTGTGGAATACAGGGAGAGCTAAGGATTTATCTACGCCCAGTTTCTCGCAAATAGCATTAATGTTTATATAGCTAAATGTTCTGCCTGTACCAAATGCAACAGAAATCCTCAGATCTGAACACAAACTCCTCAGGTGATGGAACTTTCCAATAAGGATTACCACCACGTGCGTGTCAACAGTGCGAACCATACACCTACTACAGTCATTTAAATTGCATCCTGTAAGTGAATGATAAGTCTAGTGTCGGCTTCCTCATGGTCACAAGATGGCATAGTCCTATCAGCTCCTCGGAAAATAACCTCGTCATAACATGTGACGACAACAACCTTTCTTTCGGCATACGCAGCATTGACCAGTTTTTTTGAAAGAAAGGAAAAAAGTTCCTGTTTGTTTGTGGGGTCTTTCAAAAAATCGGTCCACTTAGTTGGGAGCTTATTCCTTCCTTCACATTTCCTTCTAATACCCTTGCCTCGCTTTTCTCTGGTGGCTTCTTTGAGGCTTGTCTGAATGTATTTATCCCACACTACATCAATTCGCTTGCAGCTTTCTAATTGCTTCTTGATGTATGGAATAAATATCAGATCGCCATAATCATTAAATGTGATAGTGTTGGTTGTTGGGGGGAGAAAGCAATACCAGCTTCAGCCAATGTGCAAGTCCATCCTGATCCTTCCAAGTATTCGCCAAACGTTTTCCACATTGCCATGTCAATATGCAAGCCACCCATCATTACAATGAACTTTTCCTCGCCATGAGTATGAGGCCACTTCCACTGTGTGAACTTGGCTAGGGCATATAACGGTGTATCAACGGCCACAACTGGTATCTGTCCAATGTTAAGATACTCTGTAGCCCAACGCACGACATTCATCCCATGGTTCATCATAGAGGCTGTAGCTGCCTTCTCATAAAAAAGGGGCAACATTTGGCTAAGGCTCGTCTGATGATCATCTGACCCATTTTTAGAGGCGTGAAAAGCTGACCAGGAAACAGTATCTGGCAGATTGTGAGATTTGCCTGTGAATATATAGCATCCTGATCACTCACATCAGCACCATTCAAAATCATACATACAAGAGTTTTCAGAACAGTTGGCACTGATTGTTCTTGACAACCAGGAGGAAAATTACCATCAAAGTGGAAACCTGTGTAACTTGCAATTTGATTACGTACTAACTTGGCGGTTTTAGATAACAAAAGGGCATCTTGTTCATAACTACATGACATGGCCCTTTGCAGCATTTCCCGCATGCCTTCTTCAAACACCAAAATCTTAAACTTTCCATCACTTTGTTCCTGTGCTTGCGGAAATTGAGCTAGAATTGTCTCTTTCCATATGAACCTGTTAAACCCATTTTCAACGCCAAGGATTTTTAATCGATTCCCATACAATTCATGTAACTCTGAAAATTTAAAGTAAAATGTTCCATCTTCCACACAGTTCTCTATATAAGTGTAAGGCTCAACAAGTGCTCTAGCCTTTATCTGACCTTCCTCAGCGGACAGTTCCTCCAAATCCTGCTCTAGTTTCCTTAGATGAGATCGGTAGCGATTTCTCAGTGCTGTATAACATTGCAGATGGTACTTGGCTTCAAGGGCGATGAGATCACTACCTTCTAATGCTGCCAACAACTGGGTTTCTTCTAGGTCTGTTGCCATTTTTCGTATACTCGTATCAGCTCTTAATGTTCTAAATTCGTGCAGCAGCCCATGACTTTTTCGACATAACAAACATGCCATTTTGTCACTCGCTTCACGTCGGGATCATTTTTCCATGGTAGTGCTGCCTCCTGAAGTATTTTCCCGCTTTCTAACTCTATCCAACTTTAAATTGCTGAACTTAAGGTGACAGGATTTGTGTCATGCACCATTGTTTTGAACCAATTCGGACACACTGATTTCGCTCCCAAAATTTAATTTCACTGGCAATGTCTCCAAGCTCCTAAACTCATTGATATTGTTCAAGAAAGACTGGTATGGTGCTGTATTGTTTTCGAATCTAAGGTCATTGAGTGGACACTTAAGATTTTCTGCAGTTGTTTTCTGGCAGATGATGCACTTGTCCCACTCCATTTTCTGTATTAAAATTTAATCTGAATCGGAATAGAAAAACATAATAAACGTCTTAAAAAAAAAGCAGAAGAATAAACAGCCTTATTCTGCTAATTTTTCTGCTTAAAATTTTTATTTCAGACAGAAGGAAATGGTTGTTCCAATATAAATTTTTAAATCAGATCGAAATTTTATATCTGCTTCTGCTGTTAGAAATTTCAAAAATAAATAAATATGTACCTACAAATTTAGAATATTTATGTAAATACAAAAATTAAAGAAAATTCAATAAGGCATTCCTTGGTTGAAATTTTCGTTTGAATCGAGGAGCAGAATAAGGCTGTTATAAAGGTATATCTAATATAATATTCCAGCTACCAATGTGTAGTTATCGCAAGTACAACAAGTTGACAGTACTTGACAAAACTGCACGGCACTCTTTTGAATTTTTCATAGACTGCACTTTGACAGCATCCTCACGAGAATAAACAGCATCTCAATATTCTGTTAAACTAATACTACAAAAATATTAGAAAATAAACAAGAGATATTTACTATTCCTTGCTTTATTTTTTACTATAAACGAAAAAATCGGTATGAATGTTTCCGATATAAATCAGACCCATTTTACTTACTTAATTGGTATTGAAAAGTTGCGCCTAACAAAATAAAAACATATGTACATGTACACTATGTACAGTAGTTACAACCTTCCGTTAATTGAACTTTGTTCAACAAAAAATTATTACCTACATAAAATATTTATTAGTTTCATTTTGATTTTTAAACAATATGTATTCAAACCCCTTTTTTGTCTCTTCTTAAAATTAAAATAACGTTTTTATTTTACATTAATTTAGCCAACAAATTTTATTAACTACATATCTAAAAATAATATTATGTAACATTTAATCTTAAAATTAATTAAAAAAAGCTAGTTTATGAAATTATCCAATAATATAATATAAACACATTCATAGGTCATATCTACTTTCCCTGTCAACAAGATGCGGTGCAGTTTTATTGAGTGTGTCCTTGTCTTCAATAATAAGTTCCCTTCATTTAGATTCATTTTAAACACACCCCATAACAAAATTGGTCGTCGTGTTGATCATTTTTTTAAACACTTTTTTAACTAATGAATCAGTTTACTTAGAAATCTTTTTCATACCTACATACAACTATCTTTATAAGGTAAAAAAGGCAATTCTTCAAACATTCATTTAATTTCCTTTCATTTGTTCAATTAAGTTGGTTAAGAGAGATGCGTTTACTAATTCTATACATAAAATGTACCTTTCTATGTACCTACATACCTGTAATCTTTCACCAAGTCCTAGGGTACACTTTTGAAAAAAGTCTTTATTTTATTGTTTATTTAACACTTGTCCAAAATACGAAAGCAAATATACAATATTAAAAACATAACACGTTTAATTTCACTTGAAATTAAACACTTGAATGCACAAACACAATTGTTTTTTTTTTTAAACCTACTTTGACAGCTTATTCAAAGGGTTACTGAGTTCTTCAACAAAAAATTTGGTTCAAATATTTTAAATTAAAAAAATTAATAACTACTTACATGCAAGCCTATACCTATATAAGGTATAGATAAAATAAATAAAGCAAATGTTATTGATGTAAATACATTAATAAATAAACATAAAGGTAAATTACAAAGTTTGAACAGCTTTGTAACCTGTAATTGTGTCTTCGCGGTCAACGGCCTCAAAAAAACTTACATTGCTCATGAAAAGTGTCCATCTTTTTGAACGAAATAAATACTGTCTTTTTTTTATACTTTTGGGGGAGGGGGTGTCATGACCCTCATTCCCCTCCCCCTCCTTGAAAAAATATAATCAAATACATTTAAAAATTTTATATATGCGTATTCTCTGACCCCAAATATAATAATTTATTGTCTTGGAGTATGGGAGTCATGGTCCCCATGCCCCTGCTTTTATTTGCAAACTTATACATTTAAAAATAGTGTAGTTGTATTCCTTGACCCCAAATATGTATACTTAGACACTTAGTTGACTAAGTGACTTAGAAGCCAAGACATTGATAATATACCTATTTTCAAAATGGCGGCTATAAAATCCAAGATGGCCGACCGCCGAGATGGGTCCTACCCCAAATCGCAAGCTATGGACCCAAGGAGTACCTGAAAAAAATTTGGTGCTTTTGTCCGGCAAAAACACATCATGTCCAAATTTGACGCTAAGCGACCGGACTATTAGCAATTCGGCGTGATACAGTTCATGAATTACATCGCCACATCATGTCTGCATCAGCGACAAGAACTTTTAAGATAGCTTCGGATATACCGGCACATTTTTTGTGATATTTATTTCTTCAAAAATATTCACATTCAATAAAGTTTGAATCAGAAATTTCAGCACTACAAGAACCACATATATTAGATGACATTGGACTGAAAATCACACAAATGCACAGAAAATTACAGAAATTTGAAGTAAAGGAACGGACCTAATAATTTTGCGCTCATGAGAATAAGATTTGAAATTTCGCTTTGCTTTTTGTTGTGAAAAAAACTGTTTGTTCGCTATTTTTACTTTGCTTTATTTAATTTTTTAATACGGTAAAGCATTTAAACAAACTATAGATATCAAAGAAAAACCAATATCATACCAACATAAAAAAAAGTCAAGTACTCACAGCGATTTATTAATTCTCAAGATGTTCCTTCAAATTTTAGAACCAACAACCAGCAAAGCAAAGGCCTTCGAAGATCCTAATCACCCGGACAAAATTTCAGAAACAAACATTTTTGGACATCGTTCTTATAGCTGGAATTGATAATGTTAAAGTTAAAGCCCATCGCTTTGTTGTATCAGCAGCTAGCGACTACTTCGCTGGAATCTTTTCAAGTACCCTCAAAGTAGCCAGTGCTGACGAAATAGAACTTCCAAATTTCGACGGGGTGACTTTATTGTCGATTATATTATTATTCATGTATTCCGGAACTATGGTGTTGTTGGACGGTTGCAAATATTCTAATTGCTGCAGACTTTTTGCAAATGAACGAACTAATTGCAGCTTGTTGTGAATTCATGTCTGAGCATTTAGAAGTTAGCGAATGCATTGAAATCGCACAATTTGCAGAAAACCTCAATTACACTGCACTCTCCCAGCAAGCGTACACCATGGCTTTTGATAACTTTGAAGAACTCTGCAAACAAAAAGAGTCTTGGAAATGAATCATGAACAACTGATTAAACTAATCTCCTTCAAGGACGAAGCAAGTGGCTCGGTAAATGTGGAAACAATCTTCCTAGGTATTCGGACTTGGGTATAACATGATAGAGAGAATCGTGAACCCTTTGTGTTTGATATTCTGTCAACGGTAGAGTTTCAGTTACTAACTCCAAGGTTTATAATTGAAAACAGACATTCTGTTTGCACATCAGTCGAGTGCTACGAGAAGATCCTTAGCTGGGTGGAGTGGCATTTATTATCAGACACCGAGAAATCCCAACAAACTTCATATAATAAAATTGCTAAAAAGAAGAAGAGGGAAAATATGTAGGCACAAACAAAAGAAAGCCTGAAGTAGAGAGCTTAATTAGAGACGACTTAACGCTTCAAGCTTTACACAAAGAATGATAATGAATAATATAGATAATAACGTCATAACGTGCTGAAAAGGTTTTTAAACAAATTCAACTATCTGTTTTCTTAGTACATCAATTTAAAAAAGAGCTGTTAAATGTTATTCGTCTCGAATATCTCGAGAACAGAAAAAGATACTGATTTCATTCTACACATAATTGCGTAATAAAGAATTTGTAAAAATTAAAAACAAACATCCACAGACACATTTTATTTTAAACTAAGATGATTTTTTCCTAAATTGCATATTTCCAAAGTTGTAAAGGAAAATATCACAAATATGGGGTGATCTTATCGTTTGGTTCACTGTTTCATTTTCCTGCAGCAAGCACAGGGGCCTCAACACGTAAAACAAAAACGATAGGACGATATCGTTTTCAATATTGCTTTCTCTATCAGTTTTGTAGAAACAAATAAAGACAGCTATCTCCAAGACGATATCGTTCTATCGGTTTTGTTTTAGGTGATGAGGGCCCAGGTTTTTCGAAGCTGCAAACTTAGCTACAGACTACTCTCACATGCCCCAACAACATTATCAAACATGTAGAATTACATCGCGCTTTGCGATTAAAGCCCTTATTTTTGTAATTATTGACTGTGCTAATATGTACTGGAACAAAAACAAACTTTTTAGTCATTTAATAATATTTTATTATTATATATTAATATCAATTTAATATATTTGTATATATATTTGTAAATTGTTTATAATAACTGGAGTTCAATCCCTTTAATATAGATATTTTATGTAAGTATATGTGTATTATTATTATATTATTATTATTATATTTTAAATATACATAATTAAATAATTTTCCCAAAGAGCAAATAAAATACATTATTCCATTGAATTTACGTAGCTGAAATAAACAGCCATTCAAGCGTTAACATATATTTAAAAAAGCGTATTAAAGTTTTATCATTAAGCTACATCATAGAAACCTTTAAAAAGCAAACAGATCTGGTATTGTTGACACAATAATATTCCAACGCTTTTTTATGATGCGGGCGCACTAAAGGCATTTTTAAAATCCTTAGGGTGAATAAAGAAAGTGGTGCGAGAGTTAGGAAAATAGGGAAGGGTTAAAGCGGAGATACCGATGCACATGGGTTTTGAAGTTCTATCACCTACCATTTTAAAGGCTCTTTTGTGAATCCTATCTAAGAGATTCAAGTGAGTTATTGGAGCACCTGCCCAAATATGAGAATTGTACTCAAGTTTCGGACGGATGAATGCCTTATAATTACAGACAAATCAGAAGGGGAGAACATTTTCTTGCACCTTCGAAGAAAACTTAAACATTTCGGAGCGTTTCTGGCCACGTTGAATATTGGATCATTCCACAGAAGATGGTCTGCGACACACATACCGAGAATTTGAAGCTGTTCAGTTTCTGCAATGCAAGTGTCGCTTATGGATAGCGGCATGGGGTTGGGTTTCGTTTTAACGATAGTAGACAGCATTGAGTTTTTGAAGCATTAAATCTACCTGGTTTCTGATTCCCCATTGGACAATGCTGTCGAGATCAGAATTTAATGAGCTTATCATACGCTTCCGTTGAAAATCCACATCCGAAGGACATGTATAAGAATCTAAAAACGAATATAGAAAGCTGAGGGTACTGTCATCTGCGAAACAGTTTAATGAATTATAAGTTTCAGACAAAGAGCGTTTATTTGATGAATTTCAGACTTGAAATCATCGAACACGACTTATATTGAACGGTGCGAAAGGAAATTTCTAATCCGAAGAAAATGACATTCATCGATACCAAATGCGTGCATTTTCGATAAGAGAGCTTGATGCCAAACATGTACAAATTTGGCTCGTCAAATATGAACGTTACAGGTCTTTCTAGCTTATTAAAACTATATCCCTTTTCAGGATAAAATTTCTCATTCCACAAAAAATTAAATTTACGATCATATCTGCACTGGCGTCTACGTCACTATGGAGGAAGCATAGTGATCAGTTAAAGCTCCTAAAGAATTCGTTGAGACCGTCCCAGTTGGCTTTCTCATATTTCCAAACGGTTCTCTTGGAAGTTTTTACCCAAACTGGATTTTGCTGGCATGAGAAATTTGCAGATATGATACTAAGGATGGCGGTTTTTTCAAAATAACTGCTTTTCGTTTTTGTTTGCCCCTTCAGTTTAACCTGGCGGTTTTAACCGGACAGAAAAACCAGTTTTTTAAATAACCGGTTTTCCTTTTTTTTAGAAAAAAAAAATTGTGGTATCTTGCGAGCTGTGAATGTGCATGACAGTGTCAAAGAAGAACAATTCAACGATTTCGCCTTCCTATATTTCTACCCCTACACTACGCTATGGCTTGGAAATTGAGAAAAACATACCCAGTTCACAAACACAAGGGCAGGTACTCATGCGAGCTCTAAATGTGAATAAAAGTGTTTAATGCTCCATTTCATTTACGGCAAATTGGTAGTATTTCTGTCATTTAACTGACAAAAGAATGAATTTGCTCATTATTTATCAGTTTACTGAGAGAAAATTGCCAATCTTTCAGTCGGTTGTTCACCCGGTTGTTGGGTTTTAGAAAAAAACACCTGTTTAAACTGAGATAAAGAATCAGCGAAAAAACCGGTTAACCGACACAAAAAAACCGGTTTCGATTTAAACCGGACGGTTTTACCCATTGCTGCATGACACAATGGTCCAATGTGCCTAGAGGCGACAGGGTCAGAGGTAAGAAACAAGTCTAGGGTGTTGGCGTTTTGACATGCAATGTCAGCTAATCGAGTTGGCTGATCAAAAAGCTGAGTCAGTTGGTTTAACTCAGCAAAAACCTTAACATACCTTCCTTTGGGTGGCCTGAAAAGCGAAGCCAATGAGAATTGTTTACATTCAAATCGCCTGAAATGATGATTTCAGTGGGAGAATTCTTTGGATGGAGTCCGACAGAGCATCAAATTCGTTAAAAGTTGAATTTCTGTCCAGAATTGGGCTCCGATAAATGAAACAGGTATGAATGATGTGCTTATTTCCGGAAAATTTAAACCACATGAAATTAAAGTTTGTGTTTGAGCACAAACCATATTGTGATTGAAGTTGGAACGCAACATCATTTCTTATGTAGACAGCTACACCATAGTGGGAAAAGAATAAATGCGCTAAGTTATACCCACGCAGATTAAATTCCGTATGATCGGAATTTTCACCTATGCCGAAACAGCTGGCCTATTATTCGAAGTATAGACATAAGCAATAAGCATTGAAAAAATTCTTCCTAAGTCCACGAATATTACTATAATGAACCCTAAATTCACCTACCATTTTTAGAAATGGAAAACTAACAAAAAACAATTCGGACAAAAATCTAAGATGAGTGTTTATCTAAGCCCCAATCTGAGCTTCTGACAAAATGGTTTGATCCGCCCCTGGGTTCGTAGTAGACAAACAGCTATTTATCCAAAAATCAACTCAGCTAAGTCGTTGTATGCATTGTGCGAGGCTCCCCACACAATGCAACAATAACTAGCTAAATCGAACTATGAAAGGTGAGAGGAAAATGAGATGGGATAAGCTTGTCGAAAACTTTAAGGGACTGATTCCGAGAAAACTTCCAAAGTCAAATTGATAAAATGTAGAAGCATTGTTATTGTTAAACATTAACTGCTTGTTGGGAAACAAGAACTACCTTTAAAAACAGTACTTACTAAAACAAGAATAAGTAAAGCCGTTACCCTGATATCAAAAGCTTTAACGAAAGGGAACCTTTCCAAACGATAAATCCTCCAGGAAGGACTATTTCAGAAAAACCCGGTTATCACTTTTGATTGTGAATTTTTATAAAAAGATTCGTACTCCATTCCAAAATGTATGAAAAGCTCTTTCCATTCAATGTCTGAAGGCGATACGTGTTGGCGAAAATCAAATCTGTTGCATGTATTTGACCAATTATTTTTCGAATATTTTTAGATGATTAAATTAGACTCTTTTGGTCTATTTACCAAAAGAGCCTTATTAAATCATTGGAAAATTCAATTTTGTATGTATTTTGAACGGATTTTCCTCATATCTGATTCCTCACGGACTTTGTTTTGTCAACCGTCAATTGAGAAAGTGAATCCAAAGATTTGTTTTCCTCAGTATTTCAAGGAAACTAACATTGGGTATATCAACGTAACTTTTTTTAATTACCCTTACCATCAACTAGCCATAATAAAATAACATGATTTAAAAAAAAAAAATACTAAAATCGTTTGAAATTTGCTCAGTTGGAAAATTTTGTTTAACTTTTTATTACAAATTTAAATATTTTCTAACAAAAACAATTCAATATAAAAATGTAGGGATATGTTAAATATTATATATACAAAATGCGTATTTAATTACAGAGCTCGTACAATATGTATTTTATGTATAAATTTGTAGAAAAATTTGATAATATTATTACTTAGTTAATTGAATTCTTAAACCTCTACGTTATTGTGATTGTATTGTATTCTGCATTCGTTCATTTTAATTATTTAACTAATATTTTTTATCTATGTGTTATTTATTTTAATTTATCTATTAAGACATAACCATGCTTGTACATTTCTATTATAAATCAATAATATTTTTCTTAGAATTTCTTAGAAATAATTTTTTATATCTTTATATCTCTGAATGAATATTTGTTTGTGTTAAGTAAATATTATCTTTTTATACTGGACAATAGCGGATATATTTTTATATTAATTTTGTTCATAAATATTTTTTGCGATTAATTTAAGTAGTAAATTGTTCGAATTGGTTGACATATAGTTATTTCTATAAAAGGATATCAGGAACTAAATGGATTCAGTGGCATTGGTACATTTATCAATTTAAATAAACAAATGAGTTCTACAGGGTATCCCTTAATTCGTAAATAGTATTTAAGCGCATGAAGCTTGGGTTTATTCTAAGAAAAAAATCGTTGATCAGTAAGGCCCTATCTCCAATTTTGATATCATTTATAAGGGATTTAAGAAAAGTCTTACTTTGGTGTACCCTGAACCATGTTAACGGTGATTGCGCTGTTAGTACTAATGATAGAAACTTCGTTTAGGTCTTTATTTTCAGAAGAAATACTAACTGCGTTTAGATATAACTGCGTTTAAATAAATTTGATGTCTTTTATCAGTCTTTGAATATCCAGTTATTAGCCTGTTTCATTTTTCCTGCACATACTAATTTTTTGACTTTATCCAGAAAATGAGTAATTAACCTAATGTTTTACTATTTTTTTTGAATGTACGTAACAATTAAATTCTATGACAAGCTTGGCGAAAAACCCATATATTTAATGATAATTTAGAAAACCAGCGGTAGGTAAAATTGAAATCTGGGAAAGCTTTGAATAAAAATTATTTGCGTGGTTTAAGATAATTTTTTAATTTTGTTTCTAAATAAAACAGTTATAACAAGTGCACTTTGACATTCCTTGGTTGCAGTGCCATTTTTACCATAGAGACATTAGGGAAAATTGGCTTTGGCGGGAAATTTTGGGAGATTTCATTATATGGTGCTCTGGGAAATAATTCCGAGGCGAAGTTTGACTTTGCCATTCGAGAGAGCATCAGTACACGAGCCAAAACCACATTTTTCACAACTGTACCTAGAGTCATTATGTCGCCATTTTGTTTTTAAAGGTAATTTTTGTTTTCTACATAACTCTTGTATTTTTGATCTTAGAAAATAAGTTATATGACAAACTTGCGGCAAATCAAATTTCCTACAAAAAATGTTAAGAAACTTTTTTTTTTTTTAATTTATTTTTTATTCGTCATATTTTCAGTGAAACGAGCATAACATTTCCAAATTTCATTTTTAAGTAGAATTCCGACGATACAATCACTATTAAGAAAGTAATGGTCGTTTTAATGATAAAATTGATGTATTTTTTTGAGGAGCGCAGATAAAACATTTGCCTTCAAAAGCCACCTTTGACAATAGATATTTGATCTTTTTTTTTTATTCTTGGTATCACTAAAAAAAAAAACAAAACATTTCTACCCACTTTCATCAACGTACTAGTTCTATTTTACGGGGCAAAATTTTAAACTTTTTCTAGCGAAATTATATTGATTTGATTGCATACGATTGTGCATTAAAAATGACCCTAAGGTCATGTGCCATATGCTTAGATTATACCAAGACAAATATATAGCAGTTTGATATACTTCCACCTTCCCCTCCCCCCATTTTGAAAGCGATTATGCAAAAAACTAATATATGGATAAAAATGGACTTTGTATATGCTGTAGAGAATGAAATTCTACGTCGACACTCATCTTAAAATTTCATGATTATTCATTTTATTACCATTATTTTCTGACAAATAAATACCCTTATCCGCCGAGGGTATTTTACTCCTCCAGCGTACAAGGGTGCGGGAGGGGCCAACAAATTAACATATGTCTATTACTTCAAGTATTCTAAATCCAACGAGACATTCCACAAAATCAACCGATGTGTGGTTCCCGATTTATAGGCTAATTTATTTGAAATTTCGTGTTAAAACATGGTCAGAAGGCAACCCTTATATTTCTGGTCTGCCAGTGTTGCACCGTGGAAACACTTCTTAAAAGTAAATTTAGGATGTGAACTATTTGTGAACCAAAGCTCATCGTCAGAATGAAGTGCAAGGTTTGACCTAAAATATGGCCCTAACGCCTTTACTATCAGCTGTTTGTGAAAATCAATTAAATAATTTTGCTGACGATAGGATTCTTTTTTCTTAATTTCGTTTTAGTTAGGGCGTTAAGGGAGCCAACCTTGCACTTCATTCTGATGGGATGAGCTTTGGTACACTAAAAGTCCACAACGGTGGCAACACTGGCAGACCAGTGTAAGAACCAACACTCAAAAGGATCCATGCATACATATTGGTTCCAGGTGTGTTTTTTTTTTAGGTGGAAGGAAAATATGGGTTATAAACCCAACATTTTATTTGTATGTAATCGAGGTACAAATATATAATATGGTACATGAGTTTGAAGTATTTTTAAACACTGAATCCACTTTAAGTAAAATTAAGACGATAAAATCACCATTAACAAAGTAATCGTCGTTTTAATGGAAAAATTAATGTAATTTTGGAGTAGAGCAGATAAAACATTATCTCTCAAAAACCACCTTTGACAATAGATAATTGATTTATCTTTTTTTTTATTCTTGATAACAATAAAAAACAAAACATTCTTACCATTTTTCATCAACGTACTAGTTCTGGGAAGGGGTTACGGAGCATAGTTTTACATTCATCTGTTTCACTCAAAAAAAAAACACCCTTTAGCCCCAGATATTTTTATGGACTCTTTTAATTCTTATTTCTTACAACAAATGAGACATGTGTGCCAAGTTTCATCACCATACCATTGAAATTTGGTAATCTTATGCTTGATTCACTGAAAATTTAGTCGTCATTTTATAAGAAGATTATAACTTTTTCTAGGGAAATTATATTGTAATTATATTGATTGCATAAGATTGCGCATTAAAAATTACCCCAAGGTCATATGCCATATGCTTACATGACACCAAGACGAATATATAGTGGTTTGATATACTTCCACCTTCCCCTCCCCCCATTTTGAAAGCGATTATACAATACATGGATAAAAATGAACTTCGGATATGCTATAAAGTATGAAATTCTACGTTGACGCTCATCTTAAAATTTTATGAATATTCATTTAATAACCATTATTTTCTGACAAATAAATACCCTTATCCGCCGAGGGTATTTCACTCCTCCAGCGTACAAGGGTGGGAGACTTAACATATTCCTATGGCTTAAGGTATTATAAATCCAACGAGACATTCCACGACGTCAACCGATGTTTGGTTCCCGATTTATAGGCTAATTTATGTGAAATTTCGTGTTAAAACATGATCAGAAGGCAACATTTATATCATTGGTCTGCCAGTGTTGCCGCCGTGGAAATACTTTTTAAAAGTAAATTTAGGATGTGGACTATTAGTGTACCAAAGCTCATCCCGTCAGAATGAAGTGCAAGGTTTGGCCTAAAATATGGCCTTAACAATTTGTTGTTATCATAGTTATCGAGTGGTTTTGTTTGTTTTTTTGGGTTTACAAATATAATAGTCAAGTCTATTTAGATTTGGCTCCTATGGGAATCTAAAAACAGATGGGAAGCAATTTTTTTGTGGGAATCGTAAGAAAACTTTATAAAAAGCTTAAGTCCAAGTTTTGGACCATGGATCCCTTGCAGGGTTGCCGCTGTATAGATTTTAAGGCTCAACACGGTGTTTTGTATTTTTTAGAGGGGGGGGGGTGTACAAGAGTTTTTGTTTTTTGTAATCGATAGAATAAAAAATTTAACAAAGTCTTACACATACAAAAACACATACAAAATAAAACCAAAACTTAGGCATCGAGATATGAGCGTTTAAAAGTCGAAAACGGAAAAGTACACGTTTTAGAAATAATTTGCATTTTATACTTTTTTGGAAGGGTAATTAAAAAATATTTTACCCATGTTCGAGGTACTTTTGATATGTCTGTTGGTTTTATTTGCACAAAAGTTTTGAAACCCTCAACTTTTGGAGTTCCATTTAAAAAATCTGAACTTCTTAAGAATGATGGAGAATACTAACTTCAGTTTCGGACTAAAAACTTCAGTTCACCTCTGTGGGCGCAGAAAATTCACAATTTAGTATTTTAAGGACTCATCAGCTTATAAGAGTTAAGTGCTTACATGTAATAATATTGATATATATATATACAATAACTCGGCAAAGAACCAAACATTTGTATATGTATCAAAAGTAAGTATATTGCTGTATCGAGTTTCATAAATTTAATTAAAATTGTAAGCATACTACTCCTATAGTAAGTCACATTATTAAGGGAGTTTGAATTATTTAATTAATGATCATAAGTTTTTTGTTTGCTTATGTTTAAAAACTATTTACATAAAACCTTGAATACGGGAATTCGAACAAAAAATCAATTAAAACAAGATTTTCTTTTAGCACTTTTGCAAAAATTTTCAATTTTTACATACATATATAAGAAGAAGAAATTTCAATTTATTTAACAACATTTGTCGTATGCGAAGTTGTTTGTTTACCTAACTGTATCATCTGAAATTTGACCCAATAGCCGTCACTGAAATAGCCCGCGGTAATTACTTACTTAATATGTATCTGCATATACTCGTGTTTAAATTAAAAGCACTTTATTCGTTTGTTTACAAACAAATCATGTTCTTCTTACATAATTGTTCCCCGCAAATGTAACCAACATTTATTTCCGAAAACCAAAACATGGTGAATCTCCAGACCAAATATGTTCGGCTTTCAGCTTGAAGCATATACAATCAGAAATGGAAAATATATTGCTTTTAACATGTATTTAGTTAGTGGATGCGGCACGACGTGACGTCAGCAACTATCGATATGGGAAAAATTTAATTTATTGCGGCTCTGGAAAAAAAATGTTGAGCTCAGTGATGTAATCGCAAAATTCAGAAATGATGACATCGATCCCAAGGACATTGTTACCGCTGGAAATAGATTTTTGGTAGCACTTTATGGAGAGAACCCATCTAAGGATTCTTTAAATGATATGCGGTACAAGTGCTCTTTATAACGTCATCTAAGAAGAGAACTTGCAACCTTGCAAATCTTCACCTAACAGAAGGGGCAGCAAAATATCACTCATATAGGACATATTTTCAAGTTCAACAGTGGTTGACCAAAATAGGTGAAAAAAGTCCTAGTGATTGGGGGTGGAAAAAACAACGTTGGTTTGGATGCCTCAAAAAAGCGATGAAGATCTGGTACCAAGTTCGATCCTCAAGCTTATTTCTTGCAAAGGTACCAAAAATTGCGGAAGAGCTTGTGGATGTGTGAAGGCAGGTCTTCATTGCACAGCAATTTGCCAACACTGTTGTGGGGAGACTTTCAACAATGCCCCCAAGAAACAACCAATCATGGACGATGATTCAGAGGACGAAGGTGGAAAGACTGTTAGCACGATTTCCTTCCAAGAAGATAATCTGCCAGGTCCTTCATGTAAGAAACCAAGGTTTCATGCACCCGTACTTGAAATTAATTAAAGCCACGTAAGTGTATTTATTGTATTTACACCTCCCAATAATTATTATTTATATATAATAATCTTATAAACCATAAATAAAGTTATTGTTCAATTACATACACGATAACTAGAGTTGTAATAATGCGAATTACAGGAATACGATCCGACACACACGACAAAAGAAACTTTATTTCACTTTATTTCCCACACACACTTTTGTAACTGAATAAATGATTTCGATTCTACGTTTGAAGATGCGATTATGAAGCTTTCAAGCGCTATAGTGAATAAACAATTGCTCGCACAAAATCATGTTTGGGTTAAAATTAAAGGTGATAGTGTGTGCAACAACTTTTAGAAGAAAATTTTTGCGAAACACTAAACGAAAAAAAAACGTTTTTGACTTTGAAAAAAATGTGAACTCCATTTTTTTTAATTTGTTTTATACACAAATGATAAAAAAAAAACATGAACAAATTTGTAGAACGTATGTTTCTCTACAAAAATGTATTTTCAGTTTTCGATAAACTCAAAAATACGGGTATAATTCATGAAAAACAAATTCACTGTTTAGATCAAGATAGTGGCAACCCTGCAAGTGGTTGGTGGTCGAAAACTTGGGGTTAAGCTTTCTGTATGATACTCTAATGCCGCGGTTCCCAAACTGTGTTCCGCGGAACCTTAGGGTTCCGCGAGAGAGTTTTTAGGGTTCCGCGACTTTCTCGAAGTACAAATTATAAAAACACAAAAATATTTTTTTTAAGTAGGTACCGTGAAACCGGGTGACTGTTGCATTTTCAAATTAAAATATGAATAACTTTTGCATACCTAGATTTTTTTTTACAGAGTAATGATTTTTTGCACAAGTATCGTAGTGTTTGGACAAATCAGTTGACTAGTTTAATTATTATAAATCAAAAATTTGGTTGCCAAAGTCACCCTGCAGTTTTGAGAGACTTTGGCCGGGTAAACGTTTTCTAGAATCAATAAATGATCCCCTACCAAGTGATTACACAGACATGTTCTTATACTTAGTATTTTTTATTTTTTAGGGTTTCATTTATATTTTTTTTGTTTTGTTTTTTAAATACATGAATTATTAATTAAAGTTTTCATATCATTAGAACAATATTAGGAGGATCAATTTTACTCTGCCCTTTTGCAGCCTTATTAGGAGACTTGTACCTGTAAGCCTCGTAGGTCTTCTTATAACAAGTTTTCTTACAATTTTGATGCATTATTTCATATTTTGTCGTGGCCAAATTCATTAAAAATGCAGGCCAATGTCTCCAAATCATATGCCATTTTTGATAAGAAGTAAACAAATTTTTTTGTTTAATTGTAACATTCATAAATAAAAGCAAACTCGACTCCACATAACTGAGTGAAAATTATTTTGCTATAGTATTTCCACAAAATGTAAAAAACTTTTAAACGATTGTTGGTATTTTTTTAAGGTCTTTTAATAAAAATTATTAAGTTTATAACTTTTTTTTCCTAATTTATCCTAATGAAGCTATTACAATAATTTTAAATGTATTAAATTAAACGTTTTTAGAAAAAAAATGTCCATTCTTTGGACAAATTCACCGCACCTACCAGGTCAATTTGTACCCAGCTACCAGGTATGCAATTACAAATACAAACGTGTTTGAAGTTTATATATTTTTTTTTTTTTGAAATGAGATGTGTTGTTTTTCATTTTTTAGTAGGTATCATTAAGAGTTGGGGTTCCGAAATCTATTTAATAAAATGTAATCAAAAGAAAAGAATGTGCATTTGTTGATTTTTTGAATTAATTATTCAATTCTATCACAGCATGATGTTTTTGTTGAGAAAATCACAAGGGTGGCTCTTATTTGTAAATGCTTAAATTTCATTTGTATTTCTCCGTAAGTGATCAACGTGATTCTGTGTAAAATGTTATTGAAACTGGTTAACGTTAACATATAAGCCATAGCAGATGCAGAGTTGTAAAATGTTGATAGAAGTTCTTCAAATTTTGTACATATATTATGCGGAATCTATAAAATAAAGACTGTACAAAAAATATTCTTTGTCTTTTTAAAATAATATCCCAACTTAATTAACAATAAATACACAAAAACATATTTATCTATTGTTATATTGGTTTATATTAAGATTATGAGAGATTTCAACACAAATATTGCACAAATAAGCAATGTATGTAGGCTCTAATTAACCTTCAAACGCGTTTAGCTTATATTGCCTCTATACAACGTTGCAAAAGTGTTATAAATCATGTTTTTGCGTTCAGAGGCATTTTAAAGCGTGCATAGCCCTATACAAGCGTTCAACTGCGTTCTATAAATAACACTGATCATCTATGAAAACAACCGATTTAAAAACCACGAAAGGCATTACCAAAAAAAAAAAAAATAATAACACATTAATAATGACTTTTTCATTTAAAATCTAAAACTACGCAATTAATCTGATACATTTGCAAAATACTTCAATAACCCTTAAAAAACAAAATATGAGGTCTCTTCACCACTGAAAAGATCTGTGCAAAATTAGATACCTACCTACTCCTAGGTCGTGTACTGATTACACTTCGAAAATCGAAGGCCAAACTCGTATCTGTAATATTAGATGAAAATGATGCCGCACGGTTTTCTCGAAGTTGTATGCGCTGTAGAAACTATAGTAGCAAAAAATATAGATAATTAAAAGCTCTATAATCTTTGCTTGAGTTTTTTTTTACGATTTTAGTGACAAAAAAAAATATGACGAATGCAAAAAATAAACCCCAACATTTTTTTCACAAAATGCACTCTCTTTTTAATAATAGGATTTTTCGAAAAAAGTTTCTTAATACTTAGAAAGTTCATATTAATTTTCGTGACCTTTTTCTTTTTTTTTAATATTTTTTGTAGGAAATTTGATTTGCTACAAGTTTGTCATATATAACTTTTTTCTCTAAGTTCAAAAATACAAGAGTTATGCAGAAAGCAAAAATTACAGTTAAAAACAAAATGGCGGCATAATGACTTTAGGTACAGTTGTGAAAAATGTGGTTTTCGGCTGGTGTAGTGATGTTCTTTCGAATGGCAAAGTCAAACTTCACTTCGGAATTATTTCCCAGAGCACCATTTTATGAAATCTAGGTGCACCATACTATTAAAGCCAAAATCTGTGAATCTAAAAATATTCACCCTTATTATAATAGGCGTTTTTCTTACGACAATTTTGTCACTTTTTTGTGTCGAGTTACTTCCTTGGCGTTTAAGAGTCGGTATTACGTTCCTTAAACGCCACACGCGTCCCATATAATGATAGTTTGATATTTTGAAGAAATTATTTCTTTCCAACTAGATAACCCCAAAAAGTGCATTATTCAAGAACCCGGGAAACCTGCTCCGATCATGTATGTAGATAATTTTTTTTTTTGAAATTTAGGAATTAAATTTAGAAAAAAGTTAACTATTCAAAAATTGACGCTCCCAACTCAAAATTTTTTAAATAAAAAACAAAATTTCTCAAAAACAAATGGTATATTATTTGTAAAAATATATAAATCAAAGTAAAAACTTTTAAAATATTTATAAATTGTTTTATAAATTAGTACATATTTGATATGAAGTTAACAACTTAGTATACTAAAACCCGCTTATATTCACAAGAATATGATAGAATTTTTTTTTATTTCAATTAAAATAATAAATAGTAATAATTAAATTTAAAATAATAATAGTAGTTAAAATAAAAGTTCAAATCAGTTTACATTAAAACCCGCTTATATGCCCAACTTTTTTTTATTAAATTCAAAATAATTAATAATATATACCTTACCTACCTAATAGTTTAACACGTGACTTTTGTTCTGGGGCATTTTTCAAAATTATATTTTCAGATCCTTTGGCCGTTTTAAGGTCAAGATATTTGCTTCAGTACTTAAAACTATTTATTTTGTCTCTATAAGGATGCTTATAATAAAGTAGCACTGTTCTTTAAAATGTCATAAAAAAAAATTTTACTAGAACAATTTCTGGAAATCCTAAAAAAATCGATTGATTTTCAAGCTGTTTTCGATTACACCTTACAAGGGTTTGAAAACGAGCCAGAAAGAGTCGTTTCAGGGGGATTATTGTGTGCAAACTCAAATCCATCATCCGTTTTTTGCTATGTGCTCCGGTTTTCAAGATGTTCTTGTAAGAAAATAAAAAAAAAAAAAAGGGTTTTCACTATTCTTTCTATTTTAAACAAGCACTTTGAATTTTTACAAAGCCCCAAAAAAAGGGAAAAACGGTTTTACTCCATTTGCAGATTGGAATATCATAAAAACCGGAGCAGATAAAAAAAAAAGATGACGGATTTAGTAATAATGGCCCTAAAACGTCTATTACCTATTCGCTTTCAAACCCTTGTAGAGCTGTCCAATCGAAAACAGCTTGAAATTTAATCGATTTTTCTGGTACTTTCAAAAATCGTTCTTTTAAAAATGCGTTGTATGGCATTTGTGCTGTTCAAATGGTAGTTAGGTGCATTCAAGAGGATATAAGCGTCCACAAGTTTTTCTCAAAACCCACCAACTCCTACTCTCACATCATATCACAATTATTTTCAATTGCAAATCTGTTGTAAGAACAGCCATATGTTTTTGTAAGTTTAAAAAAAGACAGTTAATTGGTTATTTAAATATTTGGTATTATTGGTATAAAGCTACTTAAATTCATTTTAAAGCTTTTCAAATTTACTGTCAATAAATATAAAATTTAAGTTAAAACGTATTAATTCGGCAGGTGGAACATTAATAACGGATTTATTCTTCATTTCTTTGGAAAAAATTAAAGAGATAACTGTTCTTACATCCAGCTGGTTTCTTTTTTGGTTTTTAATTTCATTTATTATTAAAAAGACTCTTTCCACTGCTATGCAGTAAAACAGCTAAACTGCACAATGTACTGACTTATATTTTTGAACATATATTCCTCACAAATATTCATTTCCTTACTTATAGAGTCTACTCAACCTTTAAATAAATCATGAATTTTATTTTTATCAAAAATCAACAGCGATCTCCACTCACTATGTTTAATGTGTTCTGAAGTCTCGTTGAACCGAAAAGTTTTAATGAGTGGTAAAATTGTTTGCTGTCGGCCTTTTTGAATTTGAAGAAGTTTAATAGGTTTGCTAAAAAAATCAAGAATCTTTCTTTAACTCTATCCCAAAGTTTAATATAATATTTGAGAAGCTTCTCTTTAATTTTTTCTCGAATCAATTTCTTCATTAAAATTTTGAATATGGCTTTCAAATTTTGGCCCATAAAAATATTTCAGAAAAGGGTAAATGTTAACTTATATTCTTGTAATCAATGTCTTAATCAATATACTGGGAGGATTTTCTTGAATAAGAAAGTTACATGAGCGAATAACAAATGGATTAAAGTTTTTTCCGACTGAAAATTTTTATTTATTTTGTTGACATCTGCATGTACAAAAGACAAAAAATGATAAAAGGCCAAATAAGTTGAATTCATTCCTTGCAGGATATCACCTGCAGAAGGTTCATTGAGTTGTTTAAAGGACATTAATAAAAAGTAGTCTCTGAGTGGCCCCCATTGTTTAACTATTTTATAGTGTTCCTGTTAACCGTTACAAATTTACAAGTTTATTGCAGGCTTTGGAGTAAACCAGTTAGATCAATTTTTCTTTTAATAATTTGTTCTCAGGTCGAAAATATAATGGGGTAAAACGAGAACACTATACACGAAATAAAATGTGAACTGGTGGAATTGGAAGCATCTACAATCTACGTGAATAAAGAAGTCAGGGCTAGATAAGGCACTGAATATCACTGAATGGCTGCAGTCAGGTAAAATAGCGACACAAGTTGGAGACAAAAAAACAGATTTAAAAAAAAAAAAAAATCAAGGTACTTTTTTTTTCAAAGATCAAAAAATATTTGGATTTATTTTTGTCGTCATGGGTGAACAAAAAGTGGTAGAATTTTCGTCTTCTGGGGTAGAAGTGGTAGATTCAGAAAATCTTAGAAAAAAGAGGTAGATCTACCACAGTTATGGTAAAGTGACAACACTGGTTGTGCGTCAGGGTAATTTCCCTACCACGGAAAAAAACTTTGTTCCGAAACAACAAGCCTCGAATATGGATGATTTTAAATTTTACGACCCAGCAAAAAAAGGACAATGAATCTCGGATTCTACGTGGAACGTGCTGTCCTTATACAGAACACGTGCAGCCGAACAATTAGTGGAGAATCTGGACAGGCTAAAGGTTGACATAACGGCCATCAAGGAAGTGCGATGGGGTGGAGAGGGCATACGGAGACTGTAATCGTGTGACACCTACTACGGCGGGTGCTTCAAGGCGCAGGGTCAGTGGCTTTTTGGTTGCTGATGCAACCTTTTGGTATGCAAGAAGTCTGAGGCTTCCGAAGTGTAAGCGAGCGCCTGGTCACAATCCGCATCAAATGCAAATTTAAGAACATTACGCTGATCTGTGTTCACGCCCCCCATGAAGAGAGAGATGTCCAAAGTAGGACGTGAAGATCATTCTTGGTGACTTCCACAAAAGATTCGGAAATGAGGGCATCTTTGGTTCGATTGTCAAAGGACACAACGAAACTTCCGATAACGGATACAGGCTGGCAAACTTTGCGGCAGGGCGAAATGTCATAATTTCAAGCACCTCTTTCCCACACCTCAATATACACAAAGGGACTTTGCGGTCGGGTGATCAACGCACCGTCAACCAAATCGACCACGTTGCTACAGACGCGAGACATGATTCCAGTATATTGGACGTACGAGCGTCCCGAGGGACCATCTTTGACTCGTATCATTACCTGGTGGTAGCTAGGCTACGTATGCGGATATCCATGACGCCACAACCCAGAGCAATTGCTGTGAAAAGGTGCGATGTCGAGAAGCTTAAATCGCAAGAGACCGCCAGAACTTTTGCTGACCATGTAACTCTTAATCTCTCAGGAAGACCGACACCAGCATCAAGTGCAGAGGACCTGTCAACAAGCCATCAGATCTGATGTGCTGGGTTTTACTAGGTGACCACAACGAATGCCCTGGTTGAGAGCAGGAATATGGTAGAGATACACAGTCAGTGCTGATGATCGGGAAAGAACACTTATCTAGACTGCTCGACAAGGAAAACAGCCAAGATTTCGATAGAAGGCAGAAAACTCCATTCAACTTGGACGATGAGTCCAAGTCGATTTTAGCAACGTTTGGGGGATTAGACAAAATTTCTGTGCTGTATACGTCTATACTGCGCAAAGCAGGCCAGCGGTTTCGGCACTGAGTGAAACTCAGGTAGGAGAAAACTCCGATCATACGGAATTCAATCTACCTGGTTATAATTTAGTGCCATTATTCTTTCCTCATCACGGTCTCGCTGTTTATATAAGGAATGATGTTGCATACCAATTTTAACCACAATATGGTTTGTGCTCAAACACAAATTTTAACTTCATGTGTTTAAATTAACGGTCAATAAGCACATCATTCATTCCTGTTTTATTTATCGGAGCCCAAATCTGGACAGAAATTCAACTTTTAACGAATTTCATGCTCTGTCCGACTCCATCCTAAGAATTGTTGCCCATTATCCTCACACTGAAATCGTCATTGCGGGCGATTTCAATGTACACAATTCTAGTTGGCTTCGCTTTTCTGGCCAGACAACACCCGAAGGAAGGTATGTTGAGGTCTTTGCTGAGTTAAACCACCTGAATCAGCTTGTTAACGAGCCAACTCGAATCCCTGATGTTTCAGGTCAATCCGCCAACACACTAGACTTGTTTCTTACCTCTGACCCTGATAAATACACTATTAGTGTATTATCGCCTCTAGGCTCATCAGACCATTGTGTCATATCTGCCAATTTCTCGTGCCAATAAAACTCAAAGTACCAACGAGAACCGTTTGGCAATACGAGAAAGCCAACTGGGACGGTCTCAACGGTTTCTTCAGTAACTTTAACTGGTCACTGTGCTTCCTCGATAGTGACGTAGATGCCAGTCCAGATATGATTACAAACTTAATTCTTTGTGGAATGAGAAATTTTATCCCGAATAGGGTAAAATCTACCAAACCCAAGGAAAACTCATGGTTTGATTCGAGCTGAAAAGAGGTTATTAGGGTCAGAGAAGTAAGTTTCCGATGTTATAAAGTCAACCCTACTGAGGAAAACCGGAATAATTTCAAACAAGCTAGAAAGACCTGTAATGTTCATATTCGACTAACCAAATTTTTTCATGACCAGAAATTAAGGCAAAAAATACTACAATGTCCCAAAGGTAGTCAACATTTTTGGTCATTTGCAAAGAATATACGAAATGCTGCTTCGTCGTCGATTCCAACGCTCGTCTTCACCGATACACCTTTTGTCAGCTCGATAGACAAAGCCAATTTGCTTGCAGCACAGTTTGCTGTTAATTCGACGCTGCCAGAAAGTGTTATGACTCCTCCTGTAATTGAGAGCGTAAATGATTGTATGGGACTAGGCTAGAGTTCTAAAAGATCTCGACGTACACAAATCCGCTGGCCCGGATAGTATCCCTCCCATTGTTCTGAAGAGTTGTTCTTCAACGCTGGCAAACCACTGCGTTAGCTTTTCCATCTGTCCTTTTCTACTGGTCTCTTTCCGAGTGGATGGAAAACAGCATTTGTTCAGCCTGTCCCTAAAAATGGCGTATCTTCCTCACCCTCAAACTATCGACCAATTGCACTTACGTCCCTTCTGTCCAAGGTCATGGAAACGCTGATTAATTTCCAGCTCAAGAAATATCTTGAGGAACGAAAGCTTCTTAATGACCGGCAGTACGGCTTTCGTAGCAATAGGTCCACTGGTGATCTGATGGTATATCTCAGCGAACAGTGGAACACATCTTTACATCGTTTTGGAGAAAGTAAGATTATTGCACTTGATATTTCAAAAGCGTTTGATAGAGTTTGGCATCAAGCTCTCTTCTCGAAAATGCGCGCATTTGGTTTCGATGAATCTCTTCTTCGTTGGATTAGAAATTACCTTTCGGACCGTTCAATACAAGTTGTATTGGACGGTTTCAAGTCTGAAATGCACAAAATAAATGCTGGGCTCCGTTTTGTCTCCGACTCTCTTCCTTATATTCATAAATGATCTTCTGTATGAAACGTCTAATCCATTAAACTGTTTCGCTGACGACAGCACCCTCAGCTTCTCATATTCGTTTTCAGATTCGCATCCATGTCCTTCGGATGTGGAACTTGAACGGCAGCGTATGGTTAGCTCATTAAATTCCGATCTTGACAGCATTGTCCAATGGGGAATTAAAAACCGCGTGGAATTTAATGCTTCAAAAACTCAATGCTGTCTATTGTCGTCTAAGAGAAACCCACCCCCCATGCCACTATCCATGAGTGGCACTTGCCACTTTTCGGAAACCGAAAAGCTTTCAGTCCTCGGTATGTGTATAACAGACAACCTTCTGTGGAATGACCACATATTCGACGTCGCCAAAAATGCTGCTAAGTGCTTAGGTTTTCTTCGGCGATGCAAGAAATTTGTCTCCCCTTCTGACCTGTTTGTTCAGGTGCTCCAATAACCCATTTGAGTCCATTGGATAGTATTCAAAGAAGAGCTATGAAAATGATAGGTGAAAAAAATATAACTGATACATTTGCTTCTCTAGAACACCGCCGCAATATTTCTTGTATTTCATTATTTTATCGTTATGTATTTTCATAAACAGTGCTCTAGCGAAATAGCCATTTGCATTCCCCCCCCCCCTTAAACAATTCAACCGTAATACTCGTGCTTCTAGGAATGCCCATCAGTTTACCCTTGATCCCGACTTCGGACGTACTGTCAAGTTCAGGGATTCGTTCTTTTTCCGCACCACGCGAATGTGGAATGCTTTATCCGACTCTATCTTTCTCTCCCATTTTAATATCCAGAACTTCAAAACAAATGTGCATCGGTTCCTCCTCTTAAATCCTTCCCTATTTTCCTAAAGCTCGCACTGTGTTCAATCATATCAAGAGCAGTCACAACCCCTTTAGTGCGCGCACATAATATAAAAAAAAATGATGGTCAACAGTTCCGTCCACCCGACCTAAGCGAAGTGCGGCTGGCGATATCCAAATTTAAGTCGTACAAGGCTGCTGGTGCGGATGGCTTATTCAAATCATCGGAAGATGAATTGGTTAGGAGCACACACCAGCTCATCTGCAAAATTTGGTCGGATGAAAGTATGCCCGATGAATGGAGAGTCGGTATGGTGTGCCCCATCCAAAAAAGGGGAGATACTCTGAAATGCACTAACTACAGAGGAACTAGTCTCCTAAACCAAAGTAATTGAAATGAATCACTATCTGATAGCCCGCGGTACTCTGGGCCTGGTAGTGGTTACTTATTAGGAACTGTTGTGTTCATCCCCCTTGACTTGAACTTAAACGTAGACATGAGAAAGCCTAGAGTGTATTCAAAGTTTTTTTTTAATGAATTAAAAAGAATTATCTTAAAACCGAGTTACTAGAGAAATTAATTTTTTGTCCGTTATTTATGGAATATTTTCAAAAATGTTACACCATTTTGAAATGAGAATTGAACACGACAACTTTTAAGGTAACTTGCTAAAATTTCGAAGTACATTTTTTTTTACACTACCGTCCATTAAATTTGTCCCATATAAAAATTTTGAGTACTTAGTTGGGCAAAAAAGTGATATTTTCTTTAAAACTGATGCATGTGTGTTTAAATTTTTGAATGCATCTGTTAGCGAGGTTATTCAAGGTTCCATAACAAAAAAAAAGTTTAGAAAAGTTAAAATTTGTAATCACAGCACTTGAAAGAACGTCACAGGTTGACAATTTTTGATTTTTTTCAAATGCATACTCACAAAATACATGGCAACAATTTTTTTTTTAATTTTTCTAATAACTGTCACCACCTGCCCTATCACCCGTTTTCGTTTCGACGTCGAATTTTGGGACACCCTGTATAGACCCCTCTTCCGATATGATTGTCCTATTATTTTACTCAACCTAAACGCTCAGTGCTTTAGTGCAATAATGTCAACCATTTTTTATTTTCCATTATGCTGTTTGGTAATACTACTTGTTATATATTTTTTTTTATCGCTTAGTTTTGAAATGCTGTATTTTGGAATTCATTCGGTCTACAAAGATGGTTTTGGGCTCAAATTGGAGCAAAGTAGGTTACTTTGAAATCGTAGAACAATGTTGTTATTTAAAAATACTTCTTTAGGACTGAAATTGCCAACAACTGAAAAAAGCGCGAAAAAATCGCGTTATTTTGGACCATGAAGCGGTGGCCGCTCGAGGTCAAAAACGAAGATTATTTACTAGGCCAAAATCCTCAACAGCTCAGGAAAAAAATGAGGAATGGGTACCAGATTTGACGCAAACTGTGCCTTCCATATAAAAGACAAGGAAATTGTCAAGGCCATTGTCTACCTGTGCTCCACTATTACCTAGAAAAATGACAGTGCAGAGATCCAACTAAGAATTTCCAACCGCTGTTTCTTTGGGCTATGAAGACTTTATATAACTATGGAGACATTATAGAAGACCTTAATCATCCCAGACCTGCTCTATGGGACTGAAGCATGGACATTGACAAAATCGGATGAAAGTCTGTAAGGGTGCTTTGAGAGGAAGATTCTCGAACCCACACGTCCAGGTTAGTAGTCAAACACTATATCCACTGTGCCATTGCCACCCTTATTATTATTTTGAATATCATAAATGAAATTGTGGCTATAAGCGGGTTTTACTTTCAATGGTTTTGAACTTTTATAATTTATAATTTATATACAATTTATTTTAAATTTAATTATTACTACCTATTTATTATTTTTGTTGCAATTAAAACAAATCTAACATCTCCCCGTAAATATAAGCTGGTTTTACTGTACTAAGTTTTGAAATTTATATTAAATACAAATTAAAAAAATATTTTTTAAACATTTGAATTGTTTTGTACTTTATTTATATATGTTTACAAATAATCTTACAAAAAATACCTATATTTTTTTTTGTAAAACTTTGGATTTTTGAAATTAAAAAAAAATTTGTGACGAGAGCGTCAATTTTGAACTGGCAACTTTTTTCTAAACTTAATTTCCCAAATTTCAAAAAAAATCCTCAAAATCGGAGTAAGTTCCCCGGATTCTTGAATAAAATGCTATCTAGCCTCCACAGAAAGGACAAACAGAAAAAGTGTTGAATTGTTTATTTTACCAAATAACACTGGGTAACATGAAGTATAATAGTCCATTGAAATGTTACAAAATTATACCCGAAACTTACATATTTAGTAGGACAAAATTTTTGCTGGTTTGTGTAGGAGGGGTCAATGTGCTTTGGGGGCTGAAAGCCTCCCCATTTGGCCACCTTCTCGAAAAAGGGGGTGAAATCCGTTTTTCTGCGAAATATTGCGTACCATTAACTTCACAGAAAAAATGTTATAATCTTTTTTGTAGCAAATTAAATTTGCTACAGTTTCAGAAACTTTTTACCGTTAAATCAAACTGAAAAATTTATAGTTAAAATAAGATGAACATTTTCAAGAAAAATATAATTAAAGGGTAATCACTTTTTCTCACTTAATTGAAACAGAAACAAGACTTTTGTAGATGAGTATAGCAAAGCCTTTTCTAAACTTATTTTTAAACATTTTAAACTTTTAGCATGGTAAATGGGTTTACACCAAGAGGTTACAATTAATCTCTTTCATTGATTTTGTTTGTATATTATTTTACTGTTGGTCCTTTTTTCTTTAATTATTTAATAACCCCTTTCTTCACTACCAATTAAAATAGCTTCAATTTACAGTTATCCTCGGTTAAATAAATCGATCAAAAACTAAAAATGTTTGACGCAGACAACGGGAAATACATAAGTACTTTAATAAATAAAAGTGTGAAAATCTTTGAGATACAAATCAAATGTGGTGTGTAAGTGTATCTCTGTAAAAAAATAATTCTCATTTAATTGAGAGAGAGCGGTGATACCTAGCGGATTCCCAAATATTAACATGTGTGTATGTTTGTGATCGTTCACGATTTTCTATCTTATTGTACCTTGCCTCACAAAAAAATAAATACAAAATACAAGAGAGTAATTTTAATTAATTGATCCTGAGCCGCAGCCAGGAACATCTAATAAACAAAGAACAACTTTGTAAATATTTATTGTTTAGTTTAACAAAAATCCGTCGTGGATTATGCCTACTGTGGAAACCACTTTAAAAAATGCGCACCTACTCTGCCTATAGGTGGTGCGGAAAAGGGTTTTCAACTTATATGCATATAGAACCAATCAAATAATATAAAAATATCAATTAAAAAGATTAATTGTTACCTCTAGTGTTATTTACCGGTAAAAAGTTTTTGAAAAAAAATTGTAGCAAATTTAATTCTCTACAAAAAAAATTAAAACATTTTTTCTGTGAAGTTAACGGTACGCAAGATATCGCAGAAAAACGGATTCCATTTCCTCTTTCAAGATGGCGGCCAAATGGGGGGATTTCTGTTGGAGATATAAATAACGTTCAATATATTACTTGTTAAACAATTTCTTATTATAAACTATAAATTTTGTTATTGAAAATATCATGTATTGATTCGATATTATTTCATTCCTTAATTATTTTTATTTTGTATATGTACTTGCGGTAAAGCTATTAAGGAACTTACCAATAATTAACAGATTATGAGACTTAATGGTACATAAAAGAAATTAAAGAAACAACAATATGACTGATGGTATTAAAGCGAAAATTCTCAAGCTAAATAATGGCAATTATGCGAACTGGAAATTTAGGATGGAATTGTTGCTTCATAAGCAAAACTTATGTAAGAGAGTAATCTTGGAAGAAAAGCTAGTTCCAACTGTAACTGCTGGCTTAGTTACAAATCAAAAGGAAATTGATGATTGGGAAAACTGGGATGATGAAGCCAGAGGCACAATTGGTTTATGTGTGGAAGATGATCAACTTGCTCATATCCGAACGAAGACTACAGCAAAATCGACATGGGATGCGTTAAAGAATTACCACGAGCGAAATACTCTCACCAATAAAGTATTTTTGATGAGATCGATTTGTTCGTTAAAATTGGAAGAAGGATCTGATGCAAGAGCACACATAAACAAAATGCAGGACTATTTTACGAAATTGGGTGATATTGGCGAAGAAACTCTTTCCGACAAATGGAGTGCTGCGATGTTGTTAAGCAGCTTACCGGAAAGTTATGATGCTCTGATAACTTTACTTGAATCTCGTAGGGAAGACGAAATTACTTTCGCTTTAGTACAGGAACGAGTCATTGCACCATACGAAAGACATTTTACTTCAAATGGAAATTCAGGGGATGCAGTTTTGAAGACTGTAGCTAGCACCATGGTTTGTTATTTCTGCCGAAAACAAGGTCATCTGAAGAAATCTTGTAATAAGTACAAGGGTTGGCTATCAAAACAAAATTTCAAAAAGAAGGACCCAAGATTTGCTCACAGAGTTAATACAGTTGAAGAATCCTCTGAAAGCAAAATGAAGCCAAGTAATAACTCAGAAGACTTTTTCACTTTTGGTAAGGGTCAATCAAACGGATGGATTGTTGACTCTGGAGCAACTCGACATGTTGCGAATTACGAATCATTTTTTACGGATATTGACAAGACCTACAAGAGCTCAGTAGAAGTAGCGAATGGTGAATCAATAAAAGTTCATGGAATATGCATAGGATCCTTGACATTTTTGGATGAGAGTGGTAATGAACACCAAGCAAAGGCTACCGAAGTTTTGTATGCACCTAACCTAACTGGAAACATGCTATCTGTCAAGCAACTGACGAAAAATGGGTTACGTGTCGAATTTGATGACAGAATTTGTGAATTCAAGCACGAAGGTAAGGAAATTGGCGTTGCGGATGCAACTGATTCATTGTACGTTTTGCGACAGCAAAATAAAGTGTGTGCTGTACTTGAACACAATGAGATTTGCATTCATCAGTTACACCGAAGAATGGGACATAGAGATCCAGATGCGATTAGAAAAATGTTTACCAATGGATCTGTCAATGGGTTAAATATTGTTGATTGTGGCATTAAAGAAGTTGGGTCTTAACATTGAGACTAACTTAAACAATGCGATTCAAATATTAGAAAAATACTACAATCAGTGGAAAATAAAACTAAATGGTGATAAGATGCAAGTTATCTTTTTCACACGAAAAAGAAAAGCTTGTCATCTACCAAGCAGTCAATTACAAATTCTTGGAAAAGATATTTCCTGGGATCGTCAAGTAAAATATCTTGGCATTCATCTTGATGCAAAATTAACTTTCAGCTACCATATATCCCAAACAATAAAAAAAAGTCAACATAGCCACAAGAATGCTTTTCCCCTTCATCAATAGAAAGTCTTTACTGTCAAATGATAATAAAATAATTATTCATAAAGTAATTTTTCAGGCAATTCTTTTGTATGGTTGTCCCGTCTGGAAAAATGTAGCTAAATGCCACATGAAAAAATTGCAAATTGCTCAAAATAAAGTAATGAAAATGATGCTTGATCTTCCTTGGCATCACTCGACTTCCGATCTACATAAAAGGGCGAATATTGAATTGATTTCGGATAGAATTGAAAAACTTAGTATCTCATTTTTGGATCGGCTTGATCTTCCTGAGAATATTCTCATAAGCCAACTTAATCGATATTAGTATGAATTTAACAAAATTTACGACCTGTGATGATATATCATGTTTTTGAATTTTTTTTTTCTCTGTTCTTCATTATTATCCTATTGATTTGTTAAAAAACATTTGTTGGCATGCTATAGCAAATATATTATTATTTTTATATATGATCTATGTATGTATTTATTTATACTTAAAGAGTGGATAAGATAAAAATCTTGATTTTGTATTTATTTATCTATATACTTATTTATTTAACAAATCTATTTATTTGTTTATTCATTCATATATTTATTTATTTACTTACTTATTTATTAAACTATTTATTTATTTATTGATTTATTTGTTTGTTTGTTTATTTATTTATTTATTTATGTATTTATTTATTTATTGATTTATGTGTGTATGTAGTTATCTAATTGTTTATTTATTTATCTATTTATTTATTTACTTAATTGTATTATTTATTGTTGTATAATCTAAATATTAATTTATTATTTATTTATTTACTTATTTATTGCTTTATGGTTGCATGATCTAAATGTAAATTTATTTAAATGTCAATTTATTCAAATATTAATTTATTTATATGTACCTTTTATCCTGTTCATAGATTACTTAATGTATCAATGTTAATTTGTTGGCTAAAGCTATTTATTTATTTTGTAATTACCTATTGATAATCACAATGTATAGTTGTTTAATTTATTCACCTAGTAATCTCACTTTAATTATGTCATTTAATTTCTATTTACATTTCTTGTTTTCTCTCTTCTAGTCATTAGTATTAAGATTATCATAGGTTACTTCAATCTTGTATTTTTATTTTTTTTTTTTTTCTCTTCTCTCAAATGGAGGTTTTATCGTGTTTCCTTCACATATATACTGTTCAAATAAAAATTATATACTTAAAGAAACCCTTATAAAATAATATTGTAGTTGAAAGATATACAAATTGTATCGAATCTCTAAAATGTAAAATGTGCGGTAACAAACCATTGTAAAATTTGTAACGAAATAAAATATATCTATCTATCTATCTAAAGAAGTTTGTGATGTTTGCATGAAAGGAAAGATGACGAGGCTGCCGTTTCCAAAGCAATCCAAAACTGAATCATTGCCACGTTTAGATTTGATTCACACAGATGTTTGCGGTCCTATGCAAACTGCCACCCATGCCGGAAAGCAATATATTGTGACGTTCATAGATGATTATTCGGCTTTTACAGTTGTTTTCTTGCTTAAGCAAAAAGGGTAAGTTGAAGAAACAATCAAACAGTTTGTTGAATATTGCAAAACCAACTTTTCACGAAAGCCGAAGGTAATCAGATCTGACCGTGGTGGGGAATACACTGGAACTAACCTCACGAAGTTTTTTAAAATCTGAGAGAATACAGCAACAGTTAATAGCAGCATACCGTCCTCAACAAAATGGAAAAGCTGAAAGAAAGAATATAACATTAGTAGAAATGGCACGTTGTATGTTGATAGATGCTGGGCTACCAAACAGTTTTTGGGGAAAAGCAATATCAGCTGCAAATTTTGTTCAAAATCGGGTCATAACGTCATCAACAAATACAACACCATTTGAACAATAGAAACGATATTGGAGGGAAGTGGGTTTTAAAACTTAAAACTGGACTAGATGGTAAAATTCGGCATTGTAAAGCAAGGAAGGAAGGTATGTTGAGCTCTTTGCTGAGTTAAACCACCTGACTCAGCTTGTTGACGAGCCAACTCGAATCCCTGATGTTGCAGGTCAATCCGCCAACACACTTGACTTGTTTCTTACCTCTGACCCTGATAAATACACTGTTAGTGTATTATCGCCTCTAGGCACATCAGACCATTGTGTCATATCTGCTAATTTCTCGTGCCAACAAAACTCAGTTAAAGAGAAAGTACCAACGAGAACCGTTTGGCAATACGAGAAAGCCAACTGGGACGGTCTCAACGGTTTCTTCAGTAACTTTAACTGGTCACTGTGCTTCCTCGATAGTGACGTAGATGCCAGTGCAGATATGATAACAAACTTAATTCTTTGTGGAATGAGAAATTTTATCCCGAATAGGGTAAAATCTATCAAACCCAAAGAAAACTCATGGTTTGATTCGAGCTGTAAAGAGGTTATTAGGGTCAGAGAAGTAAGTTTCCGTAGTTACAAAGCCAACCCTACTGAGGAAAACCGGAAGCAGTTTCAACAAGCCAGGAAGACCTGTAACGCTCATATTCGACGAACCAAATTTTTGCATGACCAAAAATTAAGGCAAAAAATACTACAATGTCCCAATAGTAGTAAAAATTTTTGGTCATTTGTAAAAAATATTCGAAACACTACTTCGTCTTCGGTTCCAACACTCGTCTTCAACGACACACCTGCTGTCAGCTAGCAAGATAAAGCCAATTTGCTTGCAGCACAGTTTGCTGTTAATTCGACGCTGCCAGCAAGTGATAGAACTCCGCCTGTACTTGAGAGCGTAAACGATTCTATGGGTCAAATCTTCTTTCGCACTCGTGCAGTTGCTAGAGTTCTAAAAGACCTCGACATACACAAATCCGCTGGCCCGGATAGTATCCCTCCCATTGTTCTGAAGAGGTGTTCTTCAACGCTGGCAAAACCACTGCGTAAGCTTTTCCATCTGTCCTATTCTACTGGTCTCTTTCCGAGTGGATGGAAAACAGCATTTGTCCAGCCTGTCCCTAAAAAAGGCGTATCTTCTTCACCCTCAAACTATCGGCCAATTGCATTAACGTCCCTTCTTTCCAAGGTCATGGAAACGCTGATTAATTTTCAGCTCAAGAAATATCTTGAGGAACGAAAGCTTCTTAATGACCGGCAGTACGGCTTTCGTAGCAATAGGTCCACTGGTGATCTAATGGTATATCTCACCGAACAGTGGAACAAATCTTTACATCGCTTTGGAGAAAGTAAGATTATTGCGCTTGATATTTCTAAGGCGTTTGATAGAGTTTGGCACCAAGCTCTCTTATCGAAAATGCGCGCATTTGGTTTCGATGAATCTCTTCTTCGTTGGATTAGAAATTACCTTTCGGACCGATCAATACAAGTTGTATTGGACAGTTTCAAGTCTGAAATTCACAAAATAAACGCTGGTGTGCCCCAGGGCTCCGTTTTGTCTCCGACTCTCTTCCTTATATTCATAAATGATCTTTTGTCTGAAACTTCTAATCCATTAAACTGTTTCGCTGACGACAGCACCCTCAGCTTCTCATATTCGTTTTCAGATTCACATCCATGTCCTTCGGATGTGGAACTAGAACGGCAGCGTATGAAAAGCTCATTAAATTCTGATCTCGACAGCATTGTCCAATGGGGAATCAAAAACCGCGTAGAATTTAATGCTTCGAAAACTCAATGCTGTCTTCTGTCATCAAAACGAAACACACCTCCCATGCCGCTATCCATGAGCGGCACTTGTATTGAAGAAACCGAAAAGCTTTCAGTCCTCGGTATGTGTATCACAGACCACCTTCTGTGGAACGAACACATATTCGACGTCGCCAAAAATGCAGCTAAATGCTTAGGCTTTCTTCGGCGATGCAAGAAATTTTTCTCCCCTTCTGATCTGGCTGTAATCTATAAAGCATTTATCCGTCCGAAACTTGAGTACTATTCTCATATTTGGGCAGGTGCCCCAATAACCCACTTGAGTATCTTAGATAGGATTCAAAAAAGAGCTTTGAAAATGATAGGTGACAGAAATATAACAGAAACATTTGCATCCCTCGAACACCGCCGCGATGTTTCATGTCTAACATTATTTTACCGTTACTTTTATAAACACTGTTCTAGTGAAATAGCCAGCTGCATTCCTCCCCTAAGACAATTCAACCGTAATACTCGTACTTCTAGGAATGCACATCAGTTTACCCTCGAGTCCAACTTCGGACGTACTGTCAAGTATAGAGATTCTTTTTTTAGCCGCACTACCCGAATGTGGAGTGCTTTACCCGGCTCTATCTTTCCCGACCATTTTAATATTCAGAGGTTCAAAACCAATGTGCATCGGTATCTCCTCTTAAATCCTTCCCTATTTTCCCAACGCTCGCACTGTGTTTAAACATTTTAAGGGCAGCCAAATCCCTTTAGTGCGCGTTCAAACAAAAAAAAAAAAAAAAAAAAAAGGTATGTTGCTCAAGGATTTTCACAGAAGTACAGCGAAGACTATGATGATGTTTTTGGACCGTCCGTCATGCATACGACTTTTAGAACCTTGTTATCAGTTGCAGCTAAAAGAAAAATGATTGTTACAAGGAAAATCGATGGACATTTTTGCTATCTAATAGTTTACGTTGATAATTTAGTAGTTCCATGTACATCAATGGACCAAATGAGACAAATTGAACACATTTTACAAACGCATTTTAAAATACAAAATTTGGGACCTATAAAGCACAACTTGGGAATGGAAGTTACAAAGGAGAAACATGGTAACTTTTCACTTTGCCAATCAGCATATATTATGAAAATAGCATCGGACTTTGGATTAAAAGATGCGAAACCGGCCAGGACACCAATGGATATAAATTATACTAAGACTGAATCATCGGACAAATTTGAAGATAATTCTCAATACAGACGTTTGATTGGGCGATTACTATATGTATCAATAAATACCAGGCCAGACATATGAGCCAGTATTTCTTTTTTGGCACAGAAGGTTTCAAGCCAACAACTCAAGATTGGAATCAACTCAAGCGTGTTGTTAAATATTTGAAAGCGACAAGTAATATGAAGCTAATGTTGAGCAGGATTGGATCGGAAAACCTATCATTATATGGTTATGCCGATGCCACTTGGGCTGATGACAAAAATGATCGGAAATCAAATAATGTAAGGATATTTTTCTTAAAAGGAGGGACAATAAGCTGGTCATGCAACAAGCTTACTTTAGTTGCATCTTCAACGTGTGAAGCAGAATTCATTTCACTATCAGAAGCAGCAAAAGAAGCAAAATGGATACGCCAGTTATTAGAAGAAATGCACGAACGAATTCCATCTCCGACGATGATCTATGAAGACAATCAAAGTTGTATTGACTTAGTGCGTGATCATAAATAACGTTCAATATATTACTTGTTGAACAATTTCTTATTATAAACTATACATTTTGTTATTGAAAAAATCATGTATTGATTCGATATTATTTCATTCCTAAATTATTTTTCATTGAATAAACATTGAATATTATAAAGCTTAATTTATTTTGTATATGTACCTGCGGTAAAGCTATTAAGGAATTAACCAATAATTAACAATTTCGGCCCCGAAACTCGTATGGTATACGCACACTGACCCCTCCTACACAAACCAAAAAAAAAAATGTTGTCCTACTTAAAATGTGAGTTCAATGTAACAATACAATGGACTATAATAAAAATGGAGATTATGATTAAGGAGAAGAATAACATTGAAATTGAAGACACTAAATTACGCACGTATATTTTTAAAGCAAAATAAATTTATCAACGAATCTTTCTATTTTTGTACGTTTCCAGATATGATTGGTACCTACCATTGAATAAATATACCTACATATATAGAAGGTGACACTCGAAAGAATGACCACTAGCTGCTGGTATGTCGCTAGTGTCGCTTAAGTAAATGTCCCTTTTATAGTAAGAGAGGGAATTTTCTCAATAATTCTCCTTTTTCATTTCATTTATTTTTAAAAATTTCTCTTAAATAGATTCCTTTTGGTATTTTTTTTGGAAATTCAAATTTATTTTATACATATGTACCTATATATAAGGATGTGTATGCGTATATGAATTTAAACGAATTTTGTGTTGTTTAATTTTGTTTGAAATTCTGAACTTTTATTGAATTGTGTAGAATCCTTGTATATGAAAACTATAGTACTATCATGAACGAGAGGATGATGGGCAAATTTGTATGAAATCTGGTCGTTAGACCAACACTAATGAAATTGGTATCAAATGAAAGGTGATGTTGAGCTTTTTACATAAGTGCAATATTTTAAAATCGTACATGGGAAATTCGATATATTTGAGCTTGAAGTTGGCGATTGCAAACACCATATATCAGTTTTTTTTTCAAAATAACTGTTCATAACTTTTCAAATAAAAAACGTAGGAAATTGGTTTTAGTCTCAAAAAAAGGTAGTTGTCTCATACTTCAAATATAAGTAAAGTAATCTTCGTTTTATACACTTTGAGATATTAAGTTTTAAAGTCTTGAATAAAAACTTTTTTAGCACTGGTTTTACACACCAATATCTTAAAAACTTCAGTGGTGACGTATACTTTTTTTATCACCACCAAAAAGATATTTTTGAAACCTTTAATTAAATATATTATAAAGTGTCGTTTGCTCAATAGATTACAAACAAAAATTATTCAAAAGACACCTTGTAATGCTTATAGACCGGGAAAAGTAGAGTCTAAGCTAAAAACAATAAAATTATACAATCTGAGGACTAATATTGACGTATAATTTCACTCTACATTTAAATCTACCTTCTTAATTTAAATTAAATACAAATACAAGTTATTATTTATTTTAAAATCTAAAAAGAAACGTTTACCATCTACTCCGGTCCGGAGTGTATGGTTTAAGTTTTTATGTTTGATGAGAATAAATAATATTGCTGTGACCAAATAAGGTATGCACCAAGTGCCTCCGCCACCAAGGTCCGCTGCCGAGCGGGCGCCGCAAGTGGTTTAGCCACTATTTACTAATATAACTTGTTGTTTGCCCGATGCGTTATATATTTTTCGATATCGTTTGTTACTTGGGACCTTTAGTGTAAACATATTATCTTATATGGTAGCAGAAATATTTATAGTCATCAAAAATAAAAACTTAAATCATACAATCCGGTTCGGTAGATGTTTTTTTTTGTTTTTTTTTAAATAAATAATGACTTAATCGACCAAACCAGATTGTATTTATATTTAAGTAATTTAAATTAATTAGTAAGACTGAAATGTAAAATGAAATTATACGTCGATACTGAGATGATTAAAACACAACCTATGTGTTAACTCTCACATGAAAAACATACAAACAACCGCAACGTAGAAAGAATATTATCTTAAAATAGTCCTTCTCGTTGTTCAAGGTTAGCACCATACCCTTCCTCAATAACCAACCGAAAAGCAAAACGATATTAATATCGAATTAATATCAAGGTCAGCCAAATCATCAAGAGGTGCATTTAATTAATTGAATAATATTCGTCACCATCAAACGAATACCAACAACAAAAAAAGCCAAAGCAAGCCAAGAGGCAATTAAGAATTAGATTCGCCGTACTCAGCAACAATAGTACGCGATCGTTTTGTGTATCTAAATGGCATTAAGGTAATACGAAACCAATGACGAATACAACAAATGCACCTTACGTTTACAATGCAGGGAATCCCAACTAGGCCAACGAAAATAGCAGCACCAGCGAAAAAACCTACGATGGACTGGAAGACGTCGTTCGACCAATGAATGGATGACGCAACGTATGTGTAGGGAAATAAATAAGAAAATAGTGAAATGCTCATATAGCATTTAAATAATAGTAGGGCAACAAAATTGTGCAACTTATTAAATAAAATGTTTTAATAAATGAAATGTAGAACTTAAGTTTGTGAAATGCTCATTTAGCATTTCAATTATTATAACCCAAATTGTACGAATTTTCACCCCTCTAAAATGGTAGGGATACTATGAAATGTTTGTAGAATTTAAGGTATAAATAGTAAAGTAAAATGGAAAGAATTTGTCATTAGATTCAGTGATTAAGTCAGTTTAAAGTCACAGTAATAAAGTCAGTCTTGAACAATAAAAACATTCAATCTTTCTTTTACAAAACAAGTCGGCAAAGAGTCGGTTAAAACTAGCAGGGGTTAGTTAACCTAACCCCCCAGTAGGCCTTAGGCCATAACTAGAGAATTGGCTACCAGGGCCGAATAAAAAATCTGGAATTCACTGCGATTAGGTAGGGTTCATAACATCTTCCGCCCGAGGTCATTGGGCATAAAAAGATTATACAACATTTGGCGCAGCCGGTAGGATAGTGGAAGAAGAAACAGAATTAAAACTAATCTTTCAAGTTGAGGACACTATCCAACGAACCTACAAATTTTTAATGTGAAATAATCTTACACCAATGACCTCGGTGAATAAAAAATTGCTGTAGCATATCTTTGTAAAACTACAGAGGTGGCTGCAGTAATAAATTCATTAATATTCACATCTTTGCCAGATCGTGCTTGGAATCAATCCCAATGTTTAAAAATCATCAAATTCAATTGAATTGAAATTGGAAACGACTGTTCAAAGGAAATTTTTGCACTTTCGGTAGTTCCCGTAGCCAGCCATTTGGTGCTTCCCATGCTCTCTTATATAAACGATATTATAAAAAAAAATTATCATCTTCTTATTTTTGCTGATGATATCAAGTTTTTCTATAATATTACAAACTTAAATGATTGTATCTCATTTCAAAGGGAACTAAACTCATTACAAGTCTGGTGTACTTCAAATGACCTAGAACTTAGGTGTGGAAGATGTGCCTTGATGACATATGGCCGTATTTTGCCTCCAGTTTTGACCAATAATATTCTTAAGGGAAATAATTTATCAAGGGTTCATAAGTTTAAGAATCTAGGTATAGTTTTTGATACAAAAATTATGTTGTGCCAAACGCAAAATCTTTTTTAGGGTTTGTTAAAAGGAACTCTGTGGTTTTAAAAGATCCATGCACGGTAAATTACTTTTCCTGTTCATTGGTAAGACTTTATCTTGAATATTGTCACATTTTATGGTACCCTAGCACTGTAAGAAAACACTAACCGGATTGAAAGGGGTCAAAAAATATTGTTGGGGCTTTCCTTGAGAAACTTTGCAAAATCAGAAAATACGATATTTAGCTCTAATAGCAAACGTTTATTATTAAGTTTTGATACTCTTGAAAGGCGTAGAAAAGTCTCATGTGTAATGTTTATTCGTAATATTTTGAAAGGTGAACGTCTACTTTCCCAAATTCAAATGATGACTCCCCAAGATCCAAAGGATCGAGGCAGTTATTGTCATGTTAAGTAAAAAGCTGTAAACCGAAAGATCCCCGGTTCGATTTTAAATAATGTTAAGGAAAATTTATGGCAGTCCCAGAATATATAAATAAAGTACCAAGTGTCAAACAAACCTTATTCTATCCAGAAATCAGTCTACATATTCTTATAACATAACATTCCATAAAAATTGGAATAGGAGTCGGAAGAACCATTAACAACACGTTTATTGGCAGATGCCCTCTAAGAGGTAAGTCTCCTTAAAAAGGGAGCATTAAGAGATAAAAATTATGAAAAAAAAAAAAATATAAATATATAAAATAAAAACATATAAATATATAAAATAAAAATATTATATAAAAAAAAAGCAACAAAAAATAAGTAAACCATTAACACACCTTTAGGTACCGGTTATACACTAGGAGAATTCATAGGTGCGATACAAATACCAACACTGCACACATGTGACTTTCATTGAACATGACCTAGCCATCCCGAAGATGGAATTTTAGGGTATAATTTTATGGGAACCTACTGTAACGTAGATGGCCCTAACAAATTATTAACGTTTTCAAAAATACATGAAAGTAGCACAAGTATTCAGATAGATGAGGTATACAGTACCGGTACCCCACTGTTAGACTCCAATGTAACCAAAAAGAATGGGTTGTCCATTTCGCACAATGGAAATTGACTCACTCGCATGTGAATAACCTAAATGAAACACACCAATCCAGTCAGACAAACCGTATTCAAAAAGGTTGAAGGTTATTTGGTAAAAACCTAACTAAACTTTAAAAATAATTCACTTGAAGATGAATGTATTTTGCGGCGCAACAAGGCGACCGGCCTAGACAATGATTCTGAAAGTTTATTTTTAAAATATTTAGATTCTTTGAACACAACTGTTTTGCAAATTACCAATGTCCCCAGATCCGCCTCGCAAAGTGGAACAGGGAGACGTTGGGCAAAGAAAAGTTGTGACTGACGGGAATGTTAAATTGCAGAAATGATCAATGCGACGTGGCATTGATGAACAAAAACAACATAATCTCAGGCAAAGAAACAGGACTAATAAACCTTCTAAAAATGGAAATAACATCGCGAAAATAAAAGAAGAATTTAAACATATAAGAAATACGTATAGGTATATCAAAATAATAAGAATGGCCATCGATGCCACCAATTATATAAAATCAAAAATAAATCAAAATAAAAGAAGAATTTAAACATTTGTAAGAAATATGAATATATCAAATAATAAGAATGGCCATCGAAGCCACCAATTATTTACTGCAAGCGCAGAAAATTATGAAACAGTACTACTCATCAGTAGACTCACTTAAAATGAAGAAACATAAAACATTACTACGATTCATAAATCTAAATAATATAACAAATTTTGTTTATCTCTTTTCCTCTCATTAGAATAGATATTTTTCTGGATAACCGGAGCACTTGCAAAATATAAGCTACATTCCTACTGTCATCTTATCCAAAATAATATATAATGTTGATTAGAACTGCCTTAAATGAAAAAAACAGTTTTTTTTAATAAACCTTATTTAAATAGACGGGACACAAAAACATTATACAAGTTTACAAAAAAGAAACACTTACATATCTTACTTACGACCTTCGATTACGTAGAATTACGTACTTAGGGAACAATAAATAGGCAAACAAAATTGACAATATGAAAAGAGGGATGAAGAGCCCCAAATTAAAAAACAATAAGAAAAGAGGGATAAAGAGCCTCACATTAAATAAAAAAAAAAATAATAATAAATAAATAAAATAGGGAAATAAATAACCCCAAATTAAAACAATAATAAAAAGAGGGAAATAAAGAGCCCCACATCAAAAAAAAAAATAATTTAAAAAAAAAACAAATCCCAAGCAAAAAAAAAAATAATTCCACATACAAAAATATTCATACACAAACTACCTAAAATACAACAAAAATATTCATACACACATACACAAAAATACCTAAAAACATAAATATTCATACAAACATACATAAATATACCTAAAATACAACATAAATATTCATACAAACATATACATTAAAATACCTTAAAACATACATAAATATTCATACGAATATACATAAAAATACCTATAAAATAAATATTAGTACTCGAAAACATAAAACTTAAAGTAAATACAAAAACAATATAATAGAATACAATAATGTATGGAATCAGAATTTCAAATATGAAAAATAAACTAAGAGTAATTAAATAAAATAATAATGTAGTATATACAATCTAAATGGCAATTATCAATTCAATAAAAATATATATAATACGAGTTTTTAAATGTTAAAAAAGAAAAATTATATGTATACAGATAAAATCAAAATAATTACGATGTTAAAACCAAAGAAAATTAATGATATAATTTTTTTTTTTTTTTCAAAAAAAAGAATAATAATAATACTTAAAAGTTTAATGTTTAATATAAATATTAAAATATTATTATTATATTTCAAACAAAAAAAAAAAAAACATTTTTTCAATAAAAAACAAAATTGAAATGATCTTATAAAATTCCAATCTAAATAATTGTTAAGTTAAATATATATAAATATTGTATTTGAAATGGGTTTATAAATAATTAAATAATAAAACATATTATTAAAGGAAAATAAGTTATTAGATTTTTATATTTGTTTTTACTTAAACATATTTTCTATACATACGACAGTCAACTTATCCTAAACATCAACACCAACGAGCAGCTTCATATCCAAAAGGAGTCATCTAGAATGAAGGAAGATACAATACAAGGCCAAACGAAACCACTGCAAAACACAATCAACAAACAAAACGATCAGCGTATCCGAAAGAAGTCATCGAGAATGAAGGAAGACCCACTGCAAGACCACACGCAATTTTTGTCTCTTCCAAACAAAAATATGCACTTTTTCGAAAGGGGGAGGTGTTATGTGAGATGATTAACACACAACCTAAGTGTTAACTCTCGCATGAAAAACATACACACAACCGTAACGTAGAAAGAATATTATCTCAAAATAGTCCTTCTCGTTGTTCAAGGTTAGCACCATACCCTTCCTCAATAACCAACCGAAAAGCAAAACGATATTAATATCGAATTAATATCAAGGTCAGCCAAATCATTAAGCGGTTTATTTAATTAATTGAATAATATTCGTCACCATCAAACGAATACCAACAACAAAAAAAGCCAAAGCAAGCCAAGAGGCAATTAAGAATTCGATTCGCCGTACTCAGCAAAAATAGTACGCGATCGTTTTGTGTATCTAAATGGCATTAAGGTAATACGAAACCAATGACGAATACAACAAATGCACCTTACGGTTACAATGCAGGGAATCCCAACTAGGCCAACGAAAATAGCAGCACCAGCGAAAAAACCTACGATGGACTGGAAGACGTCGTTCGACCAATGAATGGACCAGTAGGCCCTAAAGCCATAACTAGAGAATTGGCTACCAGGGCCGAATAAAAAATCTGGAATTCACCGCGATTAGGTAGGGTTCATTACATCTTCCGCCCGAGGTCGTTGGGCATTAAAAGATTATACAAAAGTCCTAAGACTGTATACTTCCTTTGTTTTTAACATTGAAGCTGCTTTTCTCGGTCTATAGGTAAGCATAATAAGTTGTCTTTTGAAGCAATTTTTGATTATAAGCAAGTATTTATTGAAGAAAGAATACTTTCTGATGTATCAAATTATAGGTTTTAAAAATAGCTTATCGATGGTGCTAAACAAATTATACGTCACCGCTGAATTTTTTAAGATATTGGTGTGTAAATCCAGTGCTAAAAAAGTTTTTATTCAAGATTTTAAAACTTAATATCTCAAAGTGTATAAAACGTAGCATTTGCTTTTATTCGAAAGATGATAAAACTACCGTTTATTTAATACCAATTACGTTTTCCTACGTTCTTTATATTAAAAGTTATTGACAATTATTTCGAAAACAAACTGAAATATGGTGTTTGGAATACTCATATTCAAGTGGCTATATCTCTGTTCTCCGGTGGTTTTAATTCTTGCCGCCATATAATGAAATAAAGTATTGCCACCATATAATGAAATAAAGAACAAGACAAGACCTTTCATTTGAGATATATTTTAATTCTCTTGGATCAACGACCAATTTGCCCATCATCCTTTTTAGGGCGACCTACAGCCTATGGTGGCGCCACTTTAGCTCGCATAGACATTCATTTTTGGGAGACAATTTTCGACGGAGACTTCCATTTTTGGGAGACTTCCATTTATCAGAGAATCGAAACTAGGTAGTTCGAGCAAATGGAGTGTATTTTTTTTTTTGGGTTCTGATAAGAATCAAATGGAGTAAGGGAGATTACCCATTGAAGGTTTTTTAAACTTCAAGGATGAGAAAAGGGTGAAGAGAATGACAACAAAAATATTGTATTCCCTTTGAACGTGCATGGTTATTTGTTGTTGCTTAGTGAGCTATATGGAGAAGACAAGTACACAAAATTGTGTCATTGACCGTGTATAGTGAATGTGTACATATATTAGCTGTTTGCGTCGTGCGTCGTCAACGTTGTAGCAGGGGATATAGGTAGATTTGTTTGCAGACACGAATAATGTGTTCATAAACTCAGCTGTTTGCGTCATGTCGTCAACGGTGTATGGAGGCAGATTTTTTTGAGAAAGAATAATTTGTAGGTATGTGTAGGTTGCATTTGTGTATATTGATTTTTATGCGGGAACCCAGCGGGAAAAATTCAAAAATTCATTGAGGAAAAATCAGCTTTTTCCTTGAGGAATGGCAGCTGCACCGTCCACTTTTCAGCTGATTCCTTTCATGAAATTAACATGGGCATGTCCTAGGCGGGAAGCACATGCTGAAAATCTGATGAAAATTCACCATCGAAATCACTACTTCGTTGGAAGTTGTTTATTCACCAACCCAAGTGATGAAAAACATGGTGGTTGCATAATCTGTGAATTCACTACATAAATGAATGTGGTTTATTCATCGGTTCAATATCTTCGATGAAAAAGGTAATGAAAATTCATTTGTCAATTCACAAGATAAGTGGTAGTTGTTTATTCAACAATTAGTTAATGCAATATTGAAAAGTGTGAAGAAAATTAAATAAATGGTGAATTCATTAATACCGTTGTGTTGTGAATTTCTGATTGGTAAAAATATAGAAACTTTAAATTAAAGTGAAATCACTAGTCCAGAGGTTGTTGGTTAATCACCACTTTACTTATGCGAAGTGGTGGTTAACCAATAACCAACAACCCGAAATACTTGGAGAAAATCTGAGATTGCCTCATTTTGATGGAAATTCACAAGTCATGTTATAATATTTACTGTCAGTAGACAATGTAAACACAGAAAACACAAAAAAAAATCAACTTCTATCAAAACACACAATGGCGGTGCACACTATACAAAGCAGATGAGTGGACATAGACGATGAACTGATGAACTTCTACATGACTTTTCAACAGTTTTTTCATCGCATAGTTTTCCATATCAAAAGCAATTTTTAATTCAACGAAAGAAAGGGTTGTTTTCTAAACACAAAGCAGAAAGTGGGTTCAAATCTATGAACTGAGGAAACCTTGCATGCCTCTTCACTTACTAAATCATTACATGTAGTTTCGTTTTATATCTGGCTAGTGATTGATTGCTGTTGTTTTGTTGTTTTCTACACACAAAGTAAAAAGTGGGTTCAAATCTATGAACTGAGGAAACCTCGCATGACTCTTCACTCACCCAATCATTGCATGACGTTTCCTTTTATTATTTGGCTAGTGAATTGATTGAAGAATTCAGCTATAAAATTCATTGGGACCGATATTTCCCGCTGGGAAAGAAAAGTATGGTCGTGTGTAAGAATATAGGTAGTCAATTGAGGGTATTTTTTGGTACGGAAATCATTTAATTATAAGTGAGAATTTCTATGCAATGTTGAGATAGGTAAGTGTTTGATATAGAAAGTAAAAACAAATTTCTTGTCTATGGCTTATACCTTATTTGTTTGTTTTATTTTCAGGGTACTAGGTATAGGTACCAGCTAACGGGTAGGTAGGTACCTAGGTGTCTATAAAAATGGTTCAAAAAGAGATGAAACTAATTTTGTAAAATAAAAATTGTTTTATTTTGTATTTTTTAGTTTAGCTATTTTTGAAATATATGTACCTACCAGCGGCGTAGCGTCAATAATTTGAAATGGGAAGACGTAACTAAAATTATTGACCTGCGAAAGTAAACAAAACTTATTTCTTTGTATCTTGAAAAAAAAAACACGCAGATACATTGAAATTACATAGTTAAAGAACAACTCTTCCGTTTGCAGTCTTTTTTCATAGGACGCATAGAGTGGCTTTTCATTAAAACGATTTTTTATTAATAAAAGATACATAGTTTGCTTTATTCATTTGATTCTGATTTGAAAATCTGCTAAGCAACAAACTATGCTTTAAAAAAAAAATTAAAAATCAATCAAAAACCAAGACTAAAAACCTAGCTCTAAAGTATTTACATAACTATCAAACAAAAAATAAAGAACAAAACCTTCAACTTCACAACTAACCAAATAAACACTATTTCATTACAGATATTTTTATAGGAACTCTTTTGTTTCTTGTTTAACAACACCCCAATGAAACTTTCCAAATTCCAAATCTACCATTTTTTCTTAATACAGTGGTGGTCCAGTATAACGAACGATTTAATGTCCAGAGTCAATTCGTTATATCGAAACGTTTTTTTCATACAAATCTTCAGGTAAACAGAAAGTACGATTGTATTTTTCATTATTTTATTTTATACTTCATACAAAAAATAAATACATATGTACTTCACTTAATGAAATAAAAAAAAACATATTTAACTTCATTTACATATGTATAACGAAACATTTAAGGAATAGGAACGTGACTCTCCATAATAAACCATTTGTAAAATGCGGTTTCCATTTCACCTTCTTTAATGATCGTCGGAGAAAAGATCCACTGTTTGTATAACTTCTTTGAAATGTCCGAAAGCGAAACTCCTCTTTTATATTTATCAATGATTTTAATTTTTGCTTCCATTGTAAGACGTTTGCGCGACGACATCTTGCAGAAACTTTCTTTTCAGCATCAGACTTGAAAGTTGAAACTGAGAAACCATGTAAAATATTCCAGACGCCAAAAAACGTAAAACAACCAAAAATGGGACTAAAAATCCGTTACAGTTTTGTGCATAGCGAACAGAGCAACTGTTTACATACACGAAAACGAATACGTAGGACATAACTGAGCAAGCGAAAAAAAAAGCACTTGTGTAATGGGAAATTGTGTATGTATCTTCCAATATTATTGAACATACACGTTAGTAGATATTAAAACATTTACAGTCATTTTTTTTTTTCATTTTCTGAAATTCGTTATTTGTTCGTTATATAGAATACTTAATGGACTTGAAAAAAGTGTACGTAATATCGATCATTCGTTATATAGGCATTCGTTATACTGGACCACCACTGTATTTCTCAAAAAGTCCCATAAAAAAGAATAGTTTTTTTTTTAGATTCATCGTTAAAAAGTACCCTAAAATCATGTGTCATATTCTGATACACTTAACCATATCAAATATGTACCTATTTCAGATTAATTATACCTAAAATAATATTTTATGAATTAATTTTTCACCATATTTCCTATATTAAATTACGCATTTAAATCTTTCCTGGACTATAATAAGCTTAACCAAAAAACAAGCAAACTAAAATAGAAAATGTATTTAACAACTTTCATAGCAAGTAATTCGAAGAAGAGCGTGTTATTTTTCACCCAACAGAACGAATATTAAGAGAAACGGAGTCAAGAAAAGGAATACAAAACATTCCATTCCATACCCAGTGCCAGTATCACGAGGAACAGCGTCTTATTTTTTTCTATGTTGTTGCGTGTTGGACAAAGAGGATCTAGAAACAAAAATGCTCAGGGAAGAAAGGGATACAAAACAAATTTTATATGACGGTGAAAGACGTGTTTTATTTCTAAATTAATTCATTCAAAGAGAGCCTATGTTCAGCAGTTGAGCAAAGAGCGAAGGGAAGAATGAATTGACGGTGATTATTCGATAGCTTATGTTTGTGTGTTTGTGCGAATTTTATAGTTCAATTGGTAGGGTTGCATAGTTTATGTTTATTTGATAGTATTTTTCGTACAATTTTTAAAAGCGAAGACGGTAGGAATCGTGTTATATGGACGCCACGCCACTGGTAGGTAGGTACCTTTGACTGGAGGTATAAGGTACCTACCTACCAATCATTTTTTTGTTAACAATTTTTTAAATTTTTTTTAATTTTACCGAAAAATTACTTTGAAAAACTTGAATTTGAATTTGTGTTACAAAATATTTATAACTTTAAGTTAGGGTTTTTTTTAGATGTTTAAAGCAGCGGTTCCCAAACTTTTTAAGCTTTGGAACCCTTAAGAAGGTCCAAATAGATTCCGGAACCCCAACTCTTAACGAAAAACAACACATCACATTTAAAAAAAAAAAAATATAAACTTCAAACACGTTTATATTTGTTATTACATATCGGGTAGCTGTGTAAAAATTGGCCTGGTGGGTGCGGTGAATTTGGCCAAAGAATGGAAATTTTTTTCTATTTTCTTTTTTTTTTAAGGACTTTTCTAATATCTTCAGCTTTTTTTTTAATGTATAATTTTATACAATTAAAATTATTGTAATAGTTTCATTAGTATAAATTAAGAAAAAAAAGTTATAAACTTAATAATTTTTATTAAAAAAACAAAAAAAAAACACCAACAGTCTTTGAAAGGTTTTAACATTTTGTGGAAATACTACAGCAAGATAATGTTCACTCATTTTATGTGGAATATTATGGAATCGATTTTTCTTCAATTTATGGATGGAACAATAAAACAAAAAAATATGTTTACTTTTTATCAAAAATGGCATATGATGTGGAGACATTGGCCTGCATTTGGAGTGAATTTGGCCACGACAAAATATGAAATAATGCATCAAAATAGTAATAACACTTTTTATAAGAAGACCTACGAGGCTTGCGGGTGGGCACAGTGGATATAGTGTTTGACTGCTAACCTGGGCGTTTGGGTTCGTTCCCCAGTCTAGGTAGCATTCTTTTCTATGTTCCCCAACTTCAACTGGATGCCACCCGTGGAATTTCATGAGATAATTAACATCTAATTCTCAATCCACTGTGCCAACAAAATCTTTCCTTTCCTTCTATTCCTTCTAACTTGTGCCGTGCTTTGCTTTTAAAAGACCTGAGGTCTTACAGGCATATCGTTAAAATTATTATTATTACAAATAAAAGTCTCCTTATAAGGCTGCAAAAGGGCAGAGAAAAATTGATCCTCCTAATATTGTTCTAATGATATGAAAACTGAAATTAATAATTCATGTATTTAAAAAAACAAAACAAAACAAAATATAAATAAAACCCCAAAAAATAAAAAATCCTTAGTATAAGAACATGTCTCTGTAATCAATTGGTAGGGGATCATTGATTGATTCTAGAAAACGTTTACCCGGCCAAAGTCTCTTAAAACTGCAGGGTGACTTTTTTGATTTAAAATAATTAAACTAGTCAACTGATTTGTCCAAACACTACGATACTTCTGCAAAAAATCATTACTCTCTAAAAAAAATCTAGGTATGCAAAAGTTATTCATATTTTAATTTGAAAATGCAACAGTCACCCGGTTTCACGTTACCTACTTAAAAAAAATATTTTTGTGTTTTTATTATTTGTACTTCGAGAAAGTCGCGGAACTCTGAAAACTATCTCGCGGAACCTCAAGGTTCTGCGGAACACAGTTTGGGAACCGAGAGTTTAAAGCATTGATTAATTACAAATAGAAAGTGGCACCGGGCAGTATGACCAGTAGCTAAAATTGGGGGCGCTCATCAAATCGGCTAAATAATACAACAGAAAAAAAATAACTTTTTTACAAAAAAAATTAACTTTTTTAAAATAAAAACTTAGGTTTTTAACAAAAAATATCAACTATTTTACAAACATTTTTTTTTGTGTATATTGTATATAGGTATAAATATTGTAAAAAAAAGACGAAACGAAGTTTCAGTTGTCAAATAAAATGCTTTTTTATTTATGGATGTAGGTAAGTATCAATTTTTTGATGTAGGTATAGGTACCTGGTACCTACCTACATATGCTTACGTAGCGTAGTTGCGTACATTTTTAAATATTTGTTTTAACGAAACCTAAATTTACCTACATTTTTATTTTATTTATTTATTTTTTTTTTTAATAAACCAATTATTGCAAAACGTGCCAACAGGTACCGGTACCTACTGACCTTTTTTATTTTTTTTTTTTATTTTTATTTATTTTTTGATTCTTGGTAGGTAACAAAATTAATGTTTTAATGTAGGCAGTTCTACCTATAGATAAGAACCAATAACATGTTTCGTAAAAAAATGTCTCTTTTTTTTGAAATTAAGTGTAAAATAAATTTGAAAAACTTAAATTTGAATTTTTGCATAACACAATAATACAAATTATTATTAGTTCGTGTCTTTTTTTAATGTTCAAAGCTAAAAACTTGCAAAAAATGTTTCCAAATAAATGTACACATGTAGGTACCTATTCCAAATTGTAAGAACTGATTGACATGTGCCTTACGTCAGGCTATTTTCTGTATAATTGTAAATACTACTTACAGATTTATGGTGCGATGGGATCGCCTGTAGTAGCCGATATATGGATACAACATTTTAAAAAACTGGCATTAGAAACATCTCCATTATAACCATCAATTTGGGCGCACACAATATGCGATTCTGACCACCTTAAAGAAGAGTTGAATCACGTGTACATAGCATTAAAGAAGAGTGGGTATAGTTTTAAGCAAAGAACTTGGAGGCCTAAGATAAATATCTTACAGAATACTTCACCAATAACAACCGAAAAACGAGTCTTATTACCGTATATAAAAGGGATTTCAGATGGAATCGGACGAATTTTAGGAAAATACGGAATAAAAACTATTTTCAAACCAACAACCAGACTTCGTCAACTTTTAAGATCACCAAGATCTTCCATTTCAAAATCCCGGAGTGTATTCTGTACCATGCAGGCGAAACAAAAAGAGCAATAAAGACACGCTAAAATGAGCACATTAAATCTGTCCAAAATAATGCCGTCACAAAGTCTGCAATTTGTAATAGACCGAGAGCTGGCAGCAGATTTTGGTCGTGAAAGGAAACCAAAAGATTCCATTTCAAAATACCGGAGTGTATTCTGTACCATGCAGGCGAAACAAAAAGAGCAATAAGGACACGCTTAAATGAGCACATTAAATCTGTCCAAAATAATGCCGTCACAAAGTCTTCAATTTGTGATAGATCGGGAGCTGGCAGCAAATTTTGGTCGCGAAAGGAAACCAAAAGATTTTAATAGTATAGGTAGTCCTGGTGAAGGTGATAACGAATACGTTCGTCTGCCAGCATGTAGTGGCCCCGTTACCACGTTAGGTTAGGTTAAGTTGAAGTGGCTGCCAGCAAGGGACTGACACACTTAGACCATAAGTTGGTCCGTTGTGATACCACGTGAATCTAGAGAGATTTTCTCCCCGCTCGTTAAAATCAGTTGGAGCTTCTAATGAAGCGTGCGAGACTACTTATGTCTATGTTTGTCAGATCACTAGGATCATTGAAGAAGAAGTCTCCGAGATGGAGCCTACGTCTTTTAGATAGGGCAGGGCATGTGCAAAAAAAAATAACTTTTTTACAAAAAAAATTAACTTTTTTAAAATAAAAACTTAGGTTTTTAACAAAAAATATCAACTATTTTACAAACATTTTTTTTTGTGTATATTGTATATAGGTATAAATATTGTAAAAAAAAGACGAAACGAAGTTTCAGTTGTCAAATAAAATGCTTTTTTATTTATGGATGTAGGTAAGTATCAATTTTTTGATGTAGGTATAGGTACCTGGTACCTACCTACATATGCTTACGTAGCGTAGTTGCGTACATTTTTAAATATTTGTTTTAACGAAACCTAAATTTACCTACATTTTTATTTTATTTATTTATTTTTTTTTTTAATAAACCAATTATTGCAAAACGTGCCAACAGGTACCGGTACCTACTGACCTTTTTTATTTTTTTTTTTATTTTTATTTATTTTTTGATTCTTGGTAGGTAACAAAATTAATGTTTTAATGTAGGCAGTTCTACCTATAGATAAGAACCAATAACATGTTTCGTAAAAAAATGTCTCTTTTTTTTGAAATTAAGTGTAAAATAAATTTGAAAAACTTAAATTTGAATTTTTGCATAACACAATAATACAAATTATTATTAGTTCGTGTCTTTTTTTAATGTTCAAAGCTAAAAACTTGCAAAAAATGTTTCCAAATAAATGTACACATGTAGGTACCTATTCCAAATTGTAAGAACTGATTGACATGTGCCTTACGTCAGGCTATTTTCTGTATAATTGTAAATACTACTTACAGATTTATGGTGCGATGGGATCGCCTGTAGTAGCCGATATATGGATACAACATTTTAAAAAACTGGCATTAGAAACATCTCCATTATAACCATCAATTTGGGCGCACACAATATGCGATTCTGACCACCTTAAAGAAGAGTTGAATCACGTGTACATAGCATTAAAGAAGAGTGGGTATAGTTTTAAGCAAAGAACTTGGAGGCCTAAGATAAATATCTTACAGAATACTTCACCAATAACAACCGAAAAACGAGTCTTATTACCGTATATAAAAGGGATTTCAGATGGAATCGGACGAATTTTAGGAAAATACGGAATAAAAACTATTTTCAAACCAACAACCAGACTTCGTCAACTTTTAAGATCACCAAGATCTTCCATTTCAAAATCCCGGAGTGTATTCTGTACCATGCAGGCGAAACAAAAAGAGCAATAAAGACACGCTAAAATGAGCACATTAAATCTGTCCAAAATAATGCCGTCACAAAGTCTGCAATTTGTAATAGACCGAGAGCTGGCAGCAGATTTTGGTCGTGAAAGGAAACCAAAAGATTCCATTTCAAAATACCGGAGTGTATTCTGTACCATGCAGGCGAAACAAAAAGAGCAATAAGGACACGCTTAAATGAGCACATTAAATCTGTCCAAAATAATGCCGTCACAAAGTCTTCAATTTGTGATAGATCGGGAGCTGGCAGCAGATTTTGGTCGCGAAAGGAAACCAAAAGATTTTAATAGTATAGGTAGTCCTGGTGAAGGTGATAACGAATACGTTCGTCTGCCAGCATGTAGTGGCCCCGTTACCACGTTAGGTTAGGTTAAGTTGAAGTGGCTGCCAGCAAGGGACTGACACACTTAGACCATAAGTTGGTCCGTTGTGATACCACGTGAATCTAGAGAGATTTTCTCCCCGCTCGTTAAAATCAGTTGGAGCTTCTAATGAAGCGTGCGAGACTACTTATGTCTATGTTTGTCAGATCACTAGGATCATTGAAGAAGAAGTCTCCGAGATGGAGCCTACGTCTTTTAGATAGGGCAGGGCATGTGCAGAGAAGATGAGAAACAGATTCTTCCTCCTCTTCATCCATACAGCTCCTACAAAAATCGTTTGCGAAAACTCCAAGCCGCTTTGCGTGCTTGCCTATAAGACAGTGCCCGGTTATGACACCAATTACGGAGCTGATATGCAATCTGTTCAAAGATATCAAACACTTAGAGTGCCTCACATCTAGCGTAGGCCAGATCTGTTTTGTCGCCAGGCAAGTGGTTACGTTGTTCCACCTAAGGTTTGTTCTCCTTAAGGCATTTTGCTTCAGCAAAAATTTGCATGTAGCTATAGGCATACCGGTGTCTACCTTTTCAGGTAAAATAGGTAGTCTTGTTCCAACTTTGGCGAGTTCATCAGCTTTACAATTACCCGGAATGTCCCTATGGCCCGGCACCCAACAAAGGAGAATTTGGAACTGCTGCGCCATCTCTATAAGAGATGATCGACAGTTAAGGGCTGTTTTAGAGTTTGTAGAGACACAGTCGAGAGATTTTATGGCAGCTTGGCTGTCTGAGAAGATGCGGATATCAGAAGTCAATATCACGTTTTCCTTAAGCCAAGATAAAACTTCTTTTATCGCCAAAAGTTCCGCCTGAAACACGCTACAATGGTCTGGAAGACGAAATGCGAGACTTAAATTTAATCTTTCTGAGTACACGCCTCCACCAACCCCATCATCAGTTTTTGAACCGTCCGTATAAAAGTGAATCGAGTCGTCTTCCAAGAATGTCACGTCCTCCCATGTGGATCGGGAGGGTATGGCAACTTGAAAATTTTTATCGAAACGGAATTGTAGGATGGTGTAGTCAATTATACTTGGAAGTGATCTGTATGAGTTCAGAATAGCTGAGTGGCCTATTTCATTATTGGTCCACTGTGAAGAGGTTTTAAGACGGATTGCCGAACTCGCTGCCGTATGTTTACTAAATATATCGAGGGGTGTCAGATGAAGAAGAGTGTCCAGTGCCGCGGAGGGAATAGAACGAAGTGCTCCACTTATACACATACAAGCTGATCTTTGGACTTTACTAAGTTTATCGCGGTTAACCGCTATATCTAGAGCTGTCCACTATACTGCCACCCCATATGTTAGAATCGGTCTAATTACCGAGATGTATAGCCAGTGAGTAATACGGGGTTGGAGTCCCCATTTACGTCCAATGGCTTTCTTACAAGAGAAGAGTGCTACTGTGGCCTTCCGGACTCTTTCTTCTATATTAGGTTTCCAACTTAACTTCTTATCTAAAATAAGACCCAGATATTTAGCTTAGTTGGAGAATGTTAGTGAAATTCCTTTAATGGTGGGAGGATCTATGTGTGGAATTTTATATTTCCTGGAGAAGAGGACAAGATCAGTTTTGTGGGGGTTGACACCCAGTCCACACCGTTTTGCCCAGTCTATTAGCTTGTTTAAGGCATTTTGTAAGAGATCCTTTAAGACAATAGGATACTTACCTGATACGGCGATAGCAACATCGTCCGCATAGCTAATCACTCTGTAGCCCTCCGCTTCCAGGCTTGTAAGCAGTTCGTTTATTACAAGGTTCCAGAGAAGGGGAGATAGAACACCGCCTTGTGGCGTACCCCTACTGACTGATCTTTTTGCAGAGAAATCGCCCAGTTTTGAATTGATAATCCTGCTTGTCAGCATTTGATTGATCAGTTCACCAAGCGAACTGTCTTCCTTCAGACATGACAGTGCAGATGCGATTGCAGATGTGTCGACATTGCTAAAAGCACCTTCTATATCTAGGAAAGCAACCATTGTATATTCTTTATGGTAGAGGGAATATTCGATGGTGCGTACCAAAGTATGTAGTGCCGTTTCCACCGATTTCCCTTTGCAGTACGCGTGTCTTTCAAAAGTTTTGAGAAGGAATGATGATAGACTAATAGGTCTGAGATCTTTCGGATTAACATGGGAGCATTTACCTGCTTTGGGTATAAAAACAACTTTTACTTCTCTCCATGAACTAGGAATATGAGCCAAGTTCAAGCAGCTATTAAAGATTATTTCTAAAATAGGCAGCATTATACATGAGCTCATTTGAAGTTCGGCTGGTATTATGCCGTCTGGTCCTGGAGACTTTAAGGTTTGAAGCTGTTGATAGCCCACAACAATTTTTCCCTTGTGGAAAAGTTAGATTATTGTTAGATCTAATGTGATCAGTACTGTTTAAAGTTTGGGAGCTTCCTGGAAAATGAGTATCTAATAGCAGATTGAGTGATTCTTCGCAAGTATTTGTCCAAGAGCCGTCAGCATTTTTCAAACAGCTGGGCATTGCTGGACTGGTTGAGAGGATTTTTCTAAGTCTTGATGCTTCGGAGGTTTCTTCTACTCTGCCACAGAAAGCTCTCCAAGAAGCGCGTTTAGATTTCCTCAATTCTTTTTTATATGATTTTAGGGCCTCTTTATAGGATTCCCAGTCTGAAACTGCTCTTGTGTTTTTTGCTCTATTGAAGAGCTTCCTACAGTTTTTTCTGAGAGGCTGAAGCCCTGAGGTCCACCAATGTGGTTTTCCTTTTCCCCTTATTTGAATAAGTGGACAGGAGATGGCCATTGACTTATTTAAGGCTAACGTGAGGTCATTGACTTTAGTGTCAAGTTCAGTCGTACTAGAGGGAGGACTTAGAAGTTCAGGTTTAATTAAACTATTAAGTGTTTTCCTGTATTTGGACCAATCAGTTTTCCTGAAATTTCGAAATTCTGGTCGGGTAGTGGGAACTTCAATATTCAGACTAAACTGAATGTATCTGTGATCGGAGAACGAATGTTCTTTTGAAACTTTCCAATTCATAATAGATTGATGAATAGTGTCTGAGACTAGAGTTATGTCTAGTACCTCTTGTCGGTTTTAAGTAACAAATGTGGGTTCGTTCCCAACGTTATTTACTATAAGGTTAGTCTTTAAGATATAATCGAAAGGAGACCCACCTCTATCATTTATGTCAGTGCTGCCCCATACTGTATGATGGGCGTTAGCGTCACTTCCAATTATTAGGCGGATTTTCTGCCGTTCTGCTTCAGTGACTATACTTTCCAGTGTATTACTGGGAAGAGGGCCAAGGTGGTCATGGCCGAGATAAGCTGACACTAGCTAGTACATGTCGTTTGTCGTTTTTAGCCTGGCTGCTGTTATATTTCTGTCGAAATGAGGGAGTAAATATACATTAATGCTACTTTTAACGAGTATGCAAGATATAGGTTCACCTTTATCTGACGCATACAGTAAGTAGTATCCAGGAGTTCCGAGTCCCTTAACCAAGGATTTGACAATCCATGATTCTTGGATCAGAACGATATCTTCATTCCCCCTGGATAGACGGAGAAGAAGAGAGGCCGAAGCCTTAATGGAGCGTTGGAGGTTAATCTGGACTAACTGCAGCATTTTGGCTACATTTAGGCAGACCAGCCTCCACCACCGTTTTATTAACATCTTCCGAGTCAGAAGAGGAGCCCAAGAGCTCATCCTCACTCAGAAGAACCATGTTTAGGTAGTCTTCAGTCTCCATTTCGGTCTGACTATCAACGTGTGTAGAGGAATGAGCTGTAATAGAGGATGTCCTGGATGCATCCTCTTCCAACCTAGGGAAGGTAATAGATGCAGCCGGGTCCCCAACCACAGGTTCAGCCTCAAGAGGGTGTGGAGGCTCGCATTCCGCGATCACCTCATCTTTTTTATATATTCGTAAGGTAATCGTCTCAAAACCAAACCGAATCACACCTTGAGTCTGCGCCAAGGGGGCAAGGGATTCCTTATTGACCACGACGATCGCGCTCCTATAAAGACCCCTTGCCTCCTCCAGCTTTGCGACTTTCCAGTTATGAGTCGGCAGGGATAGATTGCTGAGTTTGATTACCTGGAGAATATCAACCATGCAGGAAGGTTCATCTGGAATCCATGTGCGAGCTCTTGGTCTGCATGGGATGTCCTCCTTAGCAACAACCTCGAGTTTCGCACCTGGCCAGATTTCACCTAGCCTACTAACAGCAAGCTTGTACAGATCACAAGATCTCTGATCGTCACAAACGATGAGTTTGACATGTCCTTGATGCCAACCGCTTAAATCGCAAGAGACTGCCAGAACTTTTGCAGACCACGTAACTCTTAATCTCTCAGGAGGTCCGCCACCAGCATCAAGTGCAGAGGACCAGTGGGAACACTGTCAACAAGCCATCAGAAGTGCCGACTCTGATGTGCTGGGTTTCACTAGGCGAATACAACGAAACCCCTGGTTCGATGAAGAGTGCCGGCTAGCGCATGCAGCTAAGGACGAGGCCTACCAGGCAATGCTGCAGACTCGAACAAGAGCTGCTGAGAGAGTGGTCCGGGAGCTCTACGGGCTGAAACGAAAAGAGGAACGCCGACTTCTCAGGAGGAAAAAGAGAGAGCACGAGAAGCGGGCGGTAGAGTCTATTGAGGGTTGTAGCGGTAGGGGAGATGTTCGAAAATTTTATCAGAGGGTGAAGCGATCCACCCAAGGATTCAAGGCTAGAACGGAAGCCTGACGAGATGAGAGTGGGAATATGGTGGTAGACACACAATCAGTGCTGAGGATCTGGAAAGAACACTTCTCTAGACTGCTTAATGGCGAAGACAGCCAAGATGCCGCTAATAGGCAGAACGCTCCATTCAACTTAGACGATGATGGCCAAGAGTTCCGTCCACCCGACCTAATCGAAGTGCGGCTGGCGATATCCAAACTTAAGTCGTACAAGGCTGCTGGTGCGGATGGCTTACAAGCCGAACTATTTAAATCAGCGGGAGATGAATTGGCTAGGAGCATACACCAGCTCATCTGCAAAATTTGGTCGGAGGAAAGTATGCCCGATGAATGGAACCTCGGTATAGTGTGCCCCATCCATTAACAGGGAGATGTTCTGAAATGTACCAACTACAGAGAAATTAGTCTCCTAAACGTCGCTTATAAAATCTTGTCGGCCATCCTGTGTGACCGCTTAAAACCTTTTGTCAACGATCTGATCGGCCCTTATCAGTGCGGTTTTAGGCCAGGCAAGTCAACCGTCGATCAAATGTTCACACTCCGACAGATTTCAGAAAAATCCCGGGAATTCCAGATCGATACACACCACCTTTTTATCGATTTTAAAGTCGCGTATGATAGCGTGAAAAGGGACGAATTATACAGAGCCATGTCGAGTCTCGGCATCCCTGCCAAACTCGTCCGCTTGTGCAGGATGACGATGGAGAAATCTCGCTGCTCCGTCAAAATTGGTAAGAACACCACCGATTCCTTTGATGTTGAGAAAGGATTGAGGCAAGGCGACGCGTTATCATGCAACCTATTCAACATCGTTCTTGAAGCCATTGTACGCAACGCACATGTCAACACCAGCGGTACCATCTATCAAACGTCCGTTCAATTGCTTGCATATGCGGATGACATAGACATTGTCGGCAGAACGAAGCGAGCTGTGGCAGGGGCATTTGCGAGCATTGAATCGGAGGCGGCTAGAATGTGATTGGCGGTTAATGAGGACAAGACGAAGTATATGCTGTCATCGAGAGAGGAATCTCAACATCATCGACTTGGGCAAAATATCACGATGGACAGATATAACTTCGAAGTTGTCAAGGACTTTGTCTACCTGGGCTCCACTATTACATCGCAGAATGACATCAGTGCAGAGATCAAGCGAAGAATTACTCTTGCCAACCGCTGTTTCTTCGGTCTAAGAAGGCATTTAAGTAGTAAGGCCCTCTCTCAGAGAACCAAGGAGACTTTATACAAAACCCTAATCATCCCGGTCCTGCTTTATGGGTCAGAAGCATGGACACTGAAAGATTCGGATAAAAATCTGCTAGGGTGCTTTGAGAGGAAGATTCTTCGTGTGATTTTCGGTCCGGTGTGTATTGAAGGAGTATGGAGGAGAAGATTCAACGATGAGATATACGGGCTATACAGCGACGTTGACCTGGTCAAAAAGCTGAAAATACAGCGGCTGAGATGGCTGGGGCACGTGGAGCGTATGGACAGCAACGCACCTGCCCGACGAGTCTTCGAATCCAACCCCGATGGGGTACGCAGCAGAGGAAGAACCCGTAACAGGTGGCGCAATCAAGTGAATGACGACATCAAAGCACTCGGTGTGCGCAACTGGAAGCGGCTAGCTAGGGACAGAGCTGGCTGGGGAGGCTTGTTAGTTGAGGCCGAAGCCCATCCTGGGCTGTGAGCGCCATCAAAAGTAAAGTAAGTGATGCCAACCGCCATCGCTTGTGATCGGAGGTGGTCCCGGGTTCTCCTTCATAACACTTAAGAAGCCAGCCGAGAGCTTCAATTTTGCCACCTGCCACCGATCAGAAGAAATCGTGCCATCTATATCGCTCCTGTCGATAACCGCAATCACGATTTTACCCTTTAAAATGTCCCTATAAGAATAAGCGGGTTTAGCGGGTCCGCTATTTGGATTGAGGGGAGTGCTGGTGTTATGCACTCTGGGCCGTTTGGGTAACGGTGTGGCACCCTCCATAGACCTTTCTCGCTTTGACGTAGAGTCGCCGCTGGTCTGTGCATTAGCAAGAATGCGCTTTGCCCACTCAATTCTAACGTCATGCTGCGACGTACCTCCGGGCTCATCAGAGCTCTTCAGTATCCTCGAAGCATTACGTTTATCCTTATACAGATTTTTAGATGGTCTGTACCGTGTTTTTCGTTTTGCCGTACCCGGAAGAGAACCCCGCTTAGCACTGGAAGGGCCATGCTTCACAACCACAGCAGCACTTGGTTGGATTTCCTTTCGGGACGGTTGCCGAGGTTCACTCGCAATAGTAGTAGCGGGACCATTATTCACAACCCCACTACTACTGGATTTAGGTACAGCTACCTTTTCACTTCCCTCGCTGCCAGGTGCATCAGATGAGGGATCACGATTAGCCGCAACCTACCCACTGATACACAACACAGGAGAAACGGCAAACAGCGCTGGCGCCGTGCTGCCGCCCGGTTTAGAAGAAGAACCGGTCTCACAACTATCTATACTTTTGTTTTTTTGTTTGTTTTTGTTCATTTTGTTCCCACGAGAGGCGAAGAAAGAGTGGTCCATCTGTACAGAGATTCGCATATACAGATAAGGCTAGTTAATCCGGAGGTCACCAGGTATCCGGATCGTTTCCCACACGATTTCAATTTTCAGGAAAGTTGTACTTTTGATGCACTTTTACGTGTTAACGGGGCCACTACATGCTGGCAGACGAACATATATGTTATCACCTTCACCAGGACTACGTATATAATTCATATCTTTTTGTTTCCTTTCACGACCAAAATCTGCTGCTGGCTCTTAGACTATGAGCATTTAGCTTATAACGAAAGTCATTATATACGTTTTGATCAAGCCAGATCACTTGCTACCAAAAGGTTCTAAGTACCGAGGATAGTCAGAGAAGCTATTGAAATAAGAAAACGTAAAAACTTCAACAGGGATGCGAGCTTCAAACTATCAACAACATGGAATCCATAAGCTGAAACCGACAAAAATAGCAAACAAATTGCCTGACGTTGTAACTTGTAAGCTTTGTATGCACACAAGAATATACACACTCAGTACAACATGATCCAAATTGCATTGTACCCACTCCCATTGAAAGTGCACCAACAACATCGCACAGGTACAACTTAAGAACAAGAGAAAACAACATACGTCAAACGTCAGTCTTATCCCGTGACCACAAAGAATGCAATTTCTTCGAATCGTCGGGAAGTAGAAATAAATAAATATATTTCATATTAAATACGCGGTAAGTTTCAAAAAAAAAAATATAAAAAGTTACAATGTTTAACCGTGAAAAGAAAAGTTTAAAATTATATAAATGTACACAAATTTTTGTAACATCCATGACCACGATTGATACTTGTTAATATTGTACCTGTTTATGTTCTATGACCAAATTAGTTTTTGATGGGTGTCTATCTCCCTTCGTTTATGGGAGGAGCATTATGCTATAGTTTCTTTTAAAGGCAAAAGTCTATTCTTATATTTTGTTTTCAAATTAAAAATTTTCAATGAATAGTTTTTGAAACACAATTTTTCAAAACTAAAATTTAGAAAAAAACATTGAAAAACAAAATTTATTAGTTCTAGTCAAACGCTTTTTTTTCGATGAGCGCGCACTAAAGGCACTTTGGTTGCCCTCAAAATGTTTAAACACAGTGCGAGCGTTAGGAAAATAGGGAAAGATTTAAGAGGAGATACCGATCCACATTGGTTTTGAACCTCTGAATATTAAAATGGCCGGGAAAGATAGAGCCGGGTAAAGCATTCCACATTCGTGTAGTGCGGCTAAAAAAAGAAGCTCTATACATGACAGTGCGTCCGAAGTTAGGCTCGAGGGTTAACTGATGTGCTAGAAGTATGATTATTACGGTTGAATTGTTTTAGGGGAGAAATGCAACTGGCTATTTCACTAGAACAATGTTTATAAACGTAATGGTAAAATAATGTTAGACATGAAACATTGCTGCGGTGTTCGAGGGATGCAAATGTTTCTGTTATATTTCTGCAACCTTACATTTCCAAAGCTCTTTTCTGAATCCTATCTAAGAGACTCAAGTGGGTTATTGGGGCACCTGCCCAAATATGAGAATTGTACTCAAGTTTCGCACGGATAAATGCTTTATAGATTACAGCCAGATAAGATGGGCAGAAAAATTTCTTGCATCTTCGAAGAAAACCTAAAAACTTAGCAGCATTTTTGGCGACATCAAATATGTAGTCGTTCCACAGGAGGTGGTCTGTGATACACATACCGAGCACTGAAAGCTTTTCGGTTTCCTCAATGCAAGTGCAACTAATGGATGGAAAGTGGGTTTCGTTTTAACGACAAGATACAGCATTGAGTTTTTGAAGCATTAAATTCCACGCGATTTTTGATTCCCCATTGAACAATGCTGTCGAGGTCAGAATTTAGTGAGCTTATCATACGCTGCCCTTGAAGTTCCACATCCGAAGGACATGGATGTGAATCTAGAAACGAATATGAAAAGCTGAGGGTACTGTCGTCGGCAAACGAGTTTAATGGATTAGAAGTTTCAGATAAAAGATCGTTAATGAATATAAGGAATAGAGTCGGAGACAAAACGGAGCCCTGGGGCACACCAGCATTTATTTTATGGATTTCAGACTTGAAACCATCCAATACGACTTGTATTGAATGGTCCGAAAGGTAATTTCTAATCCAACGAAGTAGAGATTCGTCGATGCACGCATTTTCGATAAAAGAGCTTGATGCCAAACTCTTTCAAACGCTTTTGAAATATCAAGTGCAATAATTTCTTTCTTTCTCCAAAACGATGTAAAGATTTGTTCTACTATTCGGGCCAGCGGATTTGTGCATGTCGAGGTCTTTTAGAACTCTAGCAACTGCACGAGTGCGAAAGAAGATTTGTCCCATAAAATCGTTTACGCTCTCAAGTACAGATGGAGTTCTATCACTTGCTGGCAGCGTCGAATTAACAGCAAACTGAGCTGCAAGCAAATTAGCTTTATCTTGCGAACTGACAGCAGGTGTGTCGTTGAAGACGAGAGTTGGAACCGAAGACGAAGTAGTGTTTCGAATATTTTTTACAAATGACCAACAATTTTTACTACTATTGGAACATTGTAGTATTTTTTACCTTAATTTTTGGTCATGCAAAAATTTGGTTCGTCGAATATGAATATTACAGGTTTTCCTAGCTTGTTGAAACTTCTTCCGGTTTTCCTCAGTAGGGTTGGCTTTGTAACTACGGAAATTTACTTCTCTGACTCTAATTACCTCTTTACAGCTCGAATCAAACCATGAGTTTTCTTTGGGTTTGATAAATTTTACCCTATTCGGGATAAAATTTCTCATCCCACAAAGAATTAAGTTTGTAATCATATCTGCACTGGCATCTACGTCACTATCGAGGAAGCACAGTGACCAGTTAAAGTTACTGAAGAAACCGTTGAGACCGTCCCAGTTGGCTTTCTCGTATTGCCAAACAGTTCTCGTTGGTACTTTCTCTTTAACTGAGTTTTTTTGGCACGAGAAATTAGCAGATATGACACAACAGTGTATTTATCAGGGTCAGAGGTAAGAAACAAGTCAAGTGTGTTGGCGGATTGACCTGCAACATCAGGGATTCGAGTTGGCCCGTCAACAAGCTGAGTCATGTGGTTTAACTCAGCAAAGAGCTCAACCTACCTTCCTTCAGGTGTTGTCCGGCCAGAAAAGCGAAGCCAACTAGAATTGTGTACATTGAAATCGCCCGCAATGACGATTTTAGTGTGAGGATAATGGGCAACAATTCTTTGAATGGAGTCGGACAGAGCATCAAACTCGTTACAAGTTGAATTTCTGTCCTAATTAGGGCTTCGATAAACAAAACAATGTGAATGATGTGCTTATTTACCGTAAATTTTAACCATATGAAATTCAAGTTTGTGTTAGAACACAAACCATATTGTGGTTGAAGTTGGTATGCAACAATGCAACATCATTTCGTATGTAAACGGATAAACCATGGTGGGAAAGAATAATGGCACAATAATAAATTAAATTCCGAATAATCAGAATTTTTACCTATCTGGTGCCAAAACAGCTGGCCTGTTTTGCACAGTATAGACATACGCAGCATACATCCTAGCCCACGAATGTTGCTATAATCAACCCTAAATTTACCCGCCATTAAAAAATTCAAAACTAACTAAAAACCAACTCAGACAATTACATAAATTGAACTAAGCTAAGAACCCGAGGGTGGTAATGATGTAGTTTAGTTTTTGAGAAAATCGAAACTTAAGAAAGTACATTTTACAGTACATATATAGGGTGTCCAGTAAATAATGGAAAACCTCCTTGCAACAGGTTATAGCTGGCCTTAAGACCTTCAGAAAAAAAAAATATTTTCCTTGTAGTTTTTAGGTTATGATTAAAAAACAAAGTACGACATGTCTCAAATACTTGAACATTACCACCACGGTTGAATGATTATTATTGTTTTTTTTATTTTTAAAATGTTCTTGAATAATTGTACTAATAGATGTTATACTAAATTTAACACTTTCTGTTGCAGTTTTCTTAAAATATTTTTTTTTAATTTTATACAAAAATCAAGTTTTTTTATTTTCACAAAAGTTTAATTTTTGTACACAAAAATAAATTTTCAAAACATGGCGGAGTTATAATTCGGTCCTTAATATCCAGACCTTAAAATAACTTCAGTGCTTATACCCATAGTTTAAACGTTTTCTCATAAAAGTTATTTTTCTATATCAGCAATCGAATAAAATATAGTGTTTGAAGTACATAAGGATTAACTTGTTAGTCATTTGGTAGTTTTGGCTGGAAAGTTTTGGAGTAGTTTTGAAAACTTTTCATTTTTATAGATTTTGGGGTGCTCTTTCCAAATTTTCATTTTGCCACCTCCCACCTTTGCCGCTAACGCCGCCAATCGAGGTTAAATGTCGAAAATATCAGGTTTTCGCATATAACTAACTAAAACATCTGAATGCAAGGTTTGTACATTATGTAACCCTCTACAGGAAAAACCTATTATTTTTTTTCTTAAAAGCAATCGTTTTAAAGATATAATTATTTTAAAAGTTTGGCAAAAAATCTAAATTTCCAGTTTTTCGCTTTTTACTCTTAAATGACAAAGTTGTCGAAAAAAAACTTAGACTTCATTTGTAGACCATAATATTCTCTAGAAAATAGTGTTGACACTTTTTTCCATGCGAGTGATAAGTCGCAAACTGTTTTTGGTCGCCGTTTTTTCAAAATGACGGCGTTAGCGACAAAGGTGCGAGGTGGAAAAACGAAAATTCGGAAAGAGCATTCCAAAATCTATAAAAATGAAAAGTTTTCGAATCCGCTTCAAAAGTTTCCAGGTAAAACAATATTTTTTTTTAATTGTTTGTATTCAAAAAGCCTATGTTTTCGAAATTTGACCATTTTTGAAGTCGCAATATCTTGCAACTGATGTGTTATATGTAAAAAAGTGTCTTAATATTTCTTCTAGAGAATATTAAAATCTAACAAATAGGTTCAAAACATTTTCCGTCAAGTTCGTCATTTAAGAGTAAATGGCTAATAACCGGTATTTTTGAGTTTTTGTGATTTCTTGAAATAATGATATAATATAAACTATGGCTGCTAAAAAAAAAATGTTAATGCAGGCTTATAAAGGGTCACATTATGTGTAAATTTTGCATAGATAATTTTTCGATAAAACGTGCCGTTTAAGAGATATATGCAAAAACCCTATTTCTTCGACATTTGACGCTACTTAAGTACCAATATCTTGCGACTTATCACTCGCATGGAAAAAGGTGTTTATAGTATTTTCTAGAGAATATTATGGTCTACAAATTGAGTCCAACTTTTTTTTCGACAACTTTGTCATTTAAGAGAAAAAAGCGAAAAACTGGAAAATTAGAGTTTTGTCAAACTTTTAAAATAATTATATCTTAAAAAAATTTTTTTTTTAAGAAAAAAATAATAGTTTTTTCCTGTAGAGGGTTACATAATGTACAAACCTTGCATTCAGATGTTTTCAAAAACATGAACCATTTAGGAGTTATACGCGAAAAAGTGACATTTTCGACATTTTACGTTTTTTGAGATGTCAATATCTTCTTAACGGTGAGTCGTAGGAAAAAAATTGTCGAAACTTTTTTTCTTTGCGATCACAAAATCTACAAGTTTTGCATGAAATACTTTTCGATAACATTTACCGTTTCGGAGTTATATGCGAAAACCTGATATTTTTGACATTTAACCTCGAATGGCGGCGTTAGCGGGAAAAGTGCGAGGTGGTAAATGAAAATTCGGAAAGAGCACCCCAAAATCTATAAAAATGAAAAGTTTTGAAAACTACTCCAAAACTTTCCAGGCAAACCACTTTTTTTCGCCCAAATGACTGTACTATATGTATAATAGGTAATACTTTTAAAAACTGAAAACCTTAAAACAATTTTTGTTAAAAATACTTTTTTTTTACGGTTGCCTTAATTTAGAGAACAAAAATGGGAAGAAAATTTATTTAGATTTTTTTCAAAATTTTACGTGACTAAGCACTATTTTTAGTTGCGATTACGTAGTATATGTCGAAAAAAGTGGGTCCGGCAATTCTGTCTATCTGTTCGTCTATCTGTATCTTGAACTGGAGCCTAAACGACTGAAGCGATTTTCTTCAAACTTTGGACTTAAGGTACCTGTCATACAACCAATATACAAAAATTGATTTATTTCAAAAATGGCTCTAATGATTTTGATAAAAAATACGAGCTACTAAAATTACTACAATAATTGTTTTGGTAGAAAAACAAAATTTATAACGGTTATTAATGGTTCCTATCACAGTACGGATTTTTTGGTTTTCAAATTTTTCATAAATTCATATTTATCAAACAAATAAGATGGTATACTTTTTTTGAGCTCTATTTGTTTTAGCTATTAAAAACACAAATTTATAGAAACTTAGGTACAATTTATATTTTAAATTTTTTTTAAAACTTTGTTTAATGCTATCATAATTTTATAGAACCACTACGTATGCACAAGCACATTGTCAATTTTAAGCTACGTTCAAGTTGTTAGCTACGAGAGCAAGTTTGTGCGATCCAGTCGTGCCGATTTTTTCTTTAAAAACTCAATGCTCTAATCAGTTTTTAGTAAAACACTTTAGAATTATTCCCGGCAGAAATGAAGTTATGATTTTTTAAAACTCCAATTAGAAAATTGGTAGGCGATTGTCGACGATGAACCAAACAGAGAATTTTAAAGGAATTTCACTGAATTTTAATTATCAAGAGTAATGATTTAATACCAAGATAATGGTTTAATACCTAGATGCCCTTAAGAATGTATCTATCTCAACATGGTCACATAATGGTAAGTTAGAAGTTCAAATAACTCAATAAAAATCCTAAATATAATGATAGCCATCATCCCTAACAATTTAAAACTTCTAAACTAACCCCTTCAAAAGACGAACAAAAAATGCACCGATTTATCAAAGTACTGCACTTTTTGAAAAAAAAGCATTTCGAATTTTTACAGAATCTCAAAAATAGGTGAAAAAATGGTTTTATTCCATTTTCAGTCTGAAAATGGAATATAACCATTTTTTCACCTTTTTTTGAGATTCTGTAAAAATTCGGAATCTGTAAAAACTAGAGCCGTTGGCGTAAAACGGATGATAGATTTGAGTTCAGCACACGAAATTACCTATGATACGAGTCTTACTTGCTCGTTCCTCAACCCACGGAGGTCTTTTAAATCGAGAAAAGCTTAAAAATCAACCGATTTTTGGGGGGTTTTCAGCCATTTATCGAGTAAAAAAGGCATATTTCGAAATTTTAAGGGGCAGTTACTTATGCTATTTTATTATTAGCATCCCTAGAAAGTCAAAAGAAATCTTTTAAAGTCGGTGAAACCACGTTTGATACGCGAAACTCTTGATCATTTGTTGACTTTGTAAACAAATGTGATTTTTACATAAAAAACGGCCGCGGGGTCTGGAAGAAAAAATTCCGGGATGTAGAAATACTTGTGTGGGTATCCTCTACAAGATCCACGATACCCATTTTGAAACCTAAAGCATCAAACTCATGAATTACTAACCGACTCGTGCTAGCGTTGCTTCACAAACCTTAAAAAATAATATTTTGTTTGCTATAAGTACATAATATTAGAGGAGATTGTTGCCATTTGTATATCTTCCCACTTATGTATTCTTTTATTTTAAAGCTTCCGGATACACAATGTTTTGGCAATGTACATCTTTTTTGAAATCTTGAAGATTTCCCATACAAATTATAATCACCTCAAACAAAGATTAGAAATTAATCTCATCGAAATCTTCTTGGAAGTAGGAGATTGTCAAAACAAACAAACCTTATTTCGTGGAACGCGCCTATCCAAATGTCATTTTCTCCATTGACAATTAACAAAAAAAATGTCAGACTTTATTTTGAGGATGCCGAGCACTGTCTGGGAATTAATTTTGTGTAAGTATTAATAAAAAAAAATTATAAATTGTATGTTAAATACTACCTTTAGCTAATAAAATAAATAACTTACAGATAATGGAACCAAATCAAACAAAAAAAAAAAAAAACAGAGGAAAACGTGGGCACCATTGGACCAGTCTCCCGCAGCGTTGAGATGCTCGAGAAATTGATGGCCACCGGCATGAACGTTGCCTGCATGAACTTCTCACATGGATCTCACGAATACCATGCCGAAACGATCGTCAATGTTCGTCAGGACCATCTTTGTGGACTATCCTAATATTGTGAATGTTCAGTGTTGAAGTTGTTAATTTTGCATTTGTTTATATTAGATGAGATTTCATAAAAATGTTCAGTTGAACAAAAAAATTTATATTAATACAGAACTGAGAATCACTAGCATTAACTTTATTTTCAATAAAATCTTGAATCTTTTTGCGGTCTTCAATCAATGACGGTAGATCATTTTTGCTAGGCTCGTACATATTGGCGCAATGGGCAGTTCCTTTGAATAAATATAGATTTTTTTAACGAAAACAGGAACTCTATTTATAATCATTACCTTCGATGATATGGTTGGAGTTTTTCGGGAAATTCTAGGTACGTAGTACCTACCTAGATATTAATAAAAAAAATTATATACGAATTTTCAAGAGAGGGTTTTTACAACAACACCGTCATAGCTGAAGCTGTCAAAAAACCCTCTCTATATTGAATCACGCCCCCTATCACAGGCTTAAGTACTACAATGCATTAGGGATAGGAACGAGCACTCCATATTATATATACCTAAAGCGTCAAACTCATGAATTACTAACCGACTCGTGCTAGCGTTGCTTCACAAACCTTAAAAAATAATATTTTGTTTGATATAAGTACAAAATATTAAAGGAGATTGTTGCCATTTGTATATCTTCCCACTTATGTATTCTTTTATTTTAAAGCTTCCGGATACACAATGTTTTGGCAATGTACATCTTCTTTGAAATCTTGAAGATTTCCCATACAAATTATAATCACCTCAAACAAAGATTAGAAATTAATCTCATCGAAATCTTCTTGGAAGTAGGAGATTGTCAAAACAAACAAACCTTATTTCGTGGAACGCGCCTATCCAAATGTCATTTTCTCCATTGACAATTAACAAAAAAAAATGTCAGACTTTATTTTGAGGATGCCGAGCACTGTCTGGGAATTAATTTTGTGTAAGTATTAATAAAAAAAAATTATAAATTGTATGTTAAATACTACCTTTAGCTAATAAAATAAATAACTTACAGATAATGGAACCAAATCAAACAAAAAAAAAAAAAACAGAGGAAAACGTGGACCAGTCTCCCGCAGCGTTGAGATGCTCGAGAAATTGATGGCCACCGGCATGAACGTTGCCTGCATGAACTTCTCACATGGATCTCACGAATACCATGCCGAAACGATCGTCAATGTTCGTCAGGACCATCTTTGTGGACTATCCTAATATTGTGAATGTTCAGTGTTGAAGTTGTTAATTTTGCATTTGTTTATATTAGATGAGATTTCATAAAAATGTTCAGTTGAACAAAAAAATTTATATTAATACAGAACTGAGAATCACTAGCATTAACTTTATTTTCAATAAAATCTTGAATCTTTTTGCGGTCTTCAATCAATGACGGTAGATCATTTTTGCTAGGCTCGTACATATTGGCGCAATGGGCAGTTCCTTTGAATAAATATAGATTTTTTTAACGAAAACAGGAACTCTATTTATAATCATTACCTTCGATGATATGGTTGGAGTTTTTCGGGAAATTCTAGGTACGTAGTACCCACCTAGATATTAATAAAAAAAATTATATACGAATTTTCAAGAGAGGGTTTTTACAACAACACCGTCATAGCTGAAGCTGTCAAAAAACCCTCTCTATATTGAATCACGCCCCCTATCACAGGCTTAAGTACTACAATGCATTAGGGATAGGAACGAGCACTCCATATTATATATACCTAAAGCGTCAAACTCATGAATTACTAACCGACTCGTGCTAGCGTTGCTTCACAAACCTTAAAAAATAATATTTTGTTTGATATAAGTACAAAATATTAAAGGAGATTGTTGCCATTTGTATATCTTCCCACTTATGTATTCTTTTATTTTAAAGCTTCCGGATACACAATGTTTTGGCAATGTACATCTTCTTTGAAATCTTGAAGATTTCCCATACAAATTATAATCACCTCAAACAAAGATAAGAAATTAATCTCATCGAAATCTTCTTGGAAGTAGGAGATTGTCAAAACAAACAAACCTTATTTCGTGGAACGCGCCTATCCAAATTTCATTTTCTCCATTGACAATTAACAAAAAAAAATGTCAGACTTTATTTTAAGGATGCCGAGCACTGTCTGGGAATTAATTTTGTGTAAGTATTAATAAAAAGAAATTATAAATTGTATGTTAAATACTACCTTTAACTAATAAAATAAATAACTTACAGATAATGGAACCAAATCAAACAAAAAAAAAAAAAAACAGAGGAAAACGTGGGCACCATTGGACCAGTCTCCCGCAGCGTTGAGATGCTCGAGAAATTGATGGCCACCGGCATGAACGTTGCCTGCATGAACTTCTCACATGGATCTCACGAATACCATGCCGAAACGATCGTCAATGTTCGTCAGGACCATCTTTGTGGACTATCCTAATATTGTGAATGTTCAGTGTTGAAGTTGTTAATTTTGCATTTGTTTATATTAGATGAGATTTCATAAAAATGTTCAGTTGAACAAAAAAATTTATATTAATACAGAACTGAGAATCACTAGCATTAACTTTATTTTCAATAAAATCTTGAATCTTTTTGCGGTCTTCAATCAATGACGGTAGATCATTTTTGCTAGGCTCGTACATATTGGCGCAATGGGCAGTTCCTTTGAATAAATATAGATTTTTTAACGAAAACAGGAACTCTATTTATAATCATTACCTTCGATGATATGGTTGGAGTTTTTCGGGAAATTCTAAAATTTTCCTTACAAAAATCGTCATTTATCACAACATCCTTTTCCCAAAAAGTGCTTGTACGTCTCTGTGGAATTGTCAAACTAATCTTTTTTTCTCTGGTGAAAACACTTCAAGATTAATTTTTAATCTACTCTTTTTAATCCGGATTATCTTTAAGTGAAAACGTAATATAAGACGGAAATTCAGGTTGTTTGAAAAGATAATTTGAATAAGTGATGAGGACGACGACTTCGACGATAGCTGGGGCTGCGTGATTGCCGATGCTTAGACATAGACCGCTTTTACACAAGCAAACTGAGTTGCCAGAAACTAGCTAGTTTGTAGACGAGAAGGATATGAAGGGAGATTTTCTTGTCTTCAATTTAACGCCCTTCTCGCCCACAAATTAAAAATCGCCGGTAACTCAGTTTCATTGTGTGAAAGGGGTCATACACATTACACAAATAATTTGATCACATAATGTGACTCTTTTCTTCCTACACAACATACCTACCTAGTTCACACACACACACTTCTTTGCCTTTCTTGCTTTACATTGTGGCGCTATATACTATTTTTGTACCTTTCTACAACCACATCATTGTGCTCAGCCAGCAGGCATGAAGCTCGATTCACAATGCGACGGGTAAACGCCACGAGAGTCTGGTTATTAAAATGTTTGCCCAATTCACAATGCGACGAGTTTTTTGACAGCGAGCGTTAAATTATTAATTATTTTTGTTCTTGCTGTGCAGTGTGCGTTCAAAACAATGTAAAAATTTAAATATTATATTATAATTGTGTTTGTCCATAGCTGATTTCATATTCTACTCCTAGGGCTGGGAAAATGATTATCAACTAAAAATGCAAAGAAATTAAAACAATACAACATTATAATATTGTCAACACAAATAGATCTATAAACATAATTTCATTGTCAACAAAATTTATATTTATTTTTGTTAATTTACACTACTGTTGTTTTCTTTATTCTTTTCTACAATTTCACAGAATTCACCATCGGTCAAATATAAAAAAAAAAAAACATAAAAAACGTCCACAAGAGCGTTTTTTTTTTCAATTTTCCCAACTCCGGCGTAACGAGAAACGTTTCATTGTGCATACCCTGGCGTTTCCTCGTATACTTTACATGATTTGAAATCGGCTTGACAACTTCGACGAGTTCTCGTCACGCTCACCTGTAAAAAGGGTGTAGTGCCAGAACTTGTCTGGGCACAACAGTGTCCTCTGATTTCCTTAAGTGACAACTGTCAAACGTAAAATTTTGGAGAGCAAGGATGTAATATTCTGAAAAATATCAGAACTGTTAAAAAGTAAGGGAACGCATAATTCACACTAAGTTTTACTCTCATAGAAATGCCCTGAACTAAAAATCACACAAATGCACATAAAATCATAGAAAGTTAAAGTAAATGAACGGACCTCTAATAGTGAATACCGATCAAAATTTATTTAATGTAAATGGGTTTTGTTTTGATTTGATTTCTGTTTTTTTTTTCTTTATGGTCTATTAATAATTTTGGTTGAACAATTTAAGTTGTTCTAATTAAATTTCACTTTTTACTCAATATTATTTGGTTTATTTATGAGTAAAATTATAAGAACTAAATTATGGTGGAATTAATGGAGTAAAATCAAGAAGTTGCGAAAGGAATCTTTTCGAAGCCTGTCCCAACCAAAAATAGGACGATATCACTCCGTGATACCAAGTTTATGAATAGAACTTTTTACAATAGATCAAAGAGTTCACAATAATTCATGAAACATTTTGATAAATGAATATCATAACACCGATTCAATTATTTTGTTGATATTTATCTAATATTCTTATATTTGATAACCATAATAGGGCTCATATCTTACGATTCGCTGTCATTTTGTAGTAGTCTAATACCTCAATGAATCTATAAACAGTTACAGAACTCTTTCAACATTCTAAAAAAATGTACCGACACGCACTGTCTACATGTATGAATGTATGAAAATGTATACACATTAGGGTGTCCGTTATTTCCCAAACTCATTTTTTTGGATAGTACACCCCGTCAATCGAATGTTTATGTCGAAAGAAAAAAATATTGACCAACAAAATTTTTTTCCGAGGTCATTAGCCCGTGCCTCTAAGGTCATACTTTTCCCATTATTATTATATAAATTTTAGTATATATTTTTAGGACTTCTAGTTTAAGCTAGTTGTAATTTTTCTTTCTTTTATATAATAAAAAAAAATAACAAATAAAATAACTTAACCACTTAACATCGCATAGGGATTCTTTCTAGCAAACAATGAAACTATCAACACTTAACCTACCTCAACATCACATAAAGATTTCTTCTTCTAGCCACTGAAAAGTACCAAGGAAATTATGCCCATACATAACAATAAAACTGAGATTTGGCCAGAAAATTGAATACCCATAAAACCAAAACCTACCCCCCCGATCATACTTACCTATATACTTACCCATGTACACATTCTTTCTTTCCTACATCGCCGATGGAAAAATCTGTCTACTTGCTCGCCGCAAACAGATAATTCCTACATTATCATTTGGGAACATACAAATTGTTTTTGTTTTTTTGTCATCTTTATTCTATATACTTCCTCTTTTACTATCTACCTCCTATAGAAAAAAAAATTGACAGCCAAAACAAAACAGTTATTTTTTGTCTCCCTTGTAACCTCATACATTTTGTATAGCCTTCTCTATTCTTCTTTTCTGTCTTTAGCCTTCATTTTCTTCTAATTTTCTCCTCATTTAATCTCTTCGAAAATTGAAAAGTCTCTTAAATCATTAGTTCTAACACTCCTCACCATACGCAGCGGCAATTATTTGAGCCATGATATTACTATAAGAGTATATATACAATGCCGACACGCACTGTCTACATGTATGAATGTATGAAAATGTATATAAATTAGGGTGTCCGTTATTTCCCAAACTCATTTTTTTGGATAGTACACCCCGTCAATCGAATGTTTATGTCGAAAGAAAAAATTATGGACCAAAAAAAATTTTTTCCGAGGTCATTAACCCGTGTCTCTAAGGTCATACTTTTCCCATACAAATTTGTATGGGAACTTTACACTTTTCACATTTTATTTGTTTTCTCTGGAACTATAACCGTTATTCTAATTTTTTTTTTTAAATTCTGATTGACTTATTGGTCCTTTAAAAAAACTGCATTTAAAAATGTATTAAAAAAGTTTAAATTATAATTTATTTCGATTTTTTAAGTTAAAAAATACTTTAATATTATATATTTTTCTCTCTCGATCCTCAGCAGTTTTTAATGGTTTTTTTTATTGATTATGATAAAGTAATAAGTTTTTTAAAAAATTGCATTAAAAAAAATAATGACAACAAATTAGAAATAATTTATTTCGATTTTTCAAAATATTAAATATTTTTATTTTTTTATGTATTTTTTTTTTTTTTTTCAACAAAAGTTTTTTAAACGATTTTTTTGACCAATATCTTGTTTAAAAACCACATTCAAAAATTAATAAAAAAAACTTTATTTGATAAGAAAAACAAATTTAATACATACAAAATTAAAAAATATTTAATATTTTGAAAAATCGAAATAAATTATTTCTAATTTGTTTTCATTATTTTTTTTAATGCAATTTTTTAAAAAACATAACTTCATGATAATAAATAAAAAAAAAACAACAAGAACTGCTGAGGATCGAGAGAGAAAAATATACAATATTAAAATATTTTTGAACTTGAAAAATCGAAATAAATTATAATTTAAATTTTTAATACATTTTTAAATGCAGTTTTTTAAAGGACCGATAAATCAATCAGAATTCCAAAAAAAATTTGAATAACTGTTATAGTTATAGTTTGGGAAATAACGGACACCCTTATATACATACATACATATATGCACACACATTTGAACAAAATCCAGTGAGTATTTTTTATAGCGATATGTTAATTCAACATTGATTACTACATCAAGCATTAGATTAGTTTAAAAATATAATAAATTTATTTGATTATTGGTGCAGGGAACCATGGGAACTTTGTTGATGTGTTTCCTATTATTATGTTGTTTGAATATCTCGGTTATGTTTGGTCAGGCGCTTCGATTGTATTTTTAGTGGCGTTCTTATTTAAACAGCCAGCAGGGCCAATAATCATCTTAATAACACAAACCCATGGAAAATCAAGGGTGAAGATGCAATTTTCCCGAAAGATACAAAGCCGAGCTAATAGAAGAGAAAATGTTAAAAAAAACGCTGGATTTTCATTTACAAATTACATAATGGTTGAAATTTCTTTCAAATTTAAAAATAAAAGACTAAATTGTTTGCTAATTCAACAAAGAATATTGAAGAATTATTTATTCTTTGAGTGATTGAAGATTAGGATAATACGCCAAATTAACGAAATTTATTCTTTTGCCTAAAATAAGCTTTACAAAATTAAGTTTTTTTAGATGCTTTTTAAAAAGTTTGAATAAATAGCAAGTGAACTTAGGTTAAGTTTGAAATTCCACCAGCTTGATGGAAGTGGGAGATTTGGAAAATCTTCAAGAGACGAGCAGAATTTATGTCCCGATTCTTTGTTCCCTGCAACTATTTTCGTATTTTTAATAAACTATCAGCCTTATCCCACTATCTGAGAGGGTTGAATTATTTGAATCACCGTCGATTTCGATTCGATTAAGTTTAAAATAGTTTATTTAAAGTTTTTCAAAAACTGTATGGAATGATGGATCGTACTACAACCGTAAATTAAATAGTATGAATAACATCAAACTTTCCAAATAAATCTAATTACAGTTTTTTTTCGAAAATGTAGTTTGGTAAATTCGTTTAAGTTCGATGAGGTGACTTTTGAGGGATATGTTTTTTAAATATGTTACTGCATTGTACCTATTGTACAGAATAAGTATGTTGATGAAACAATTGCTTATTGTTTTATTTTGCAAAACAAATATGAACATATTTACTTAAGAAGGTATTTGTTATTTTGTTTACATTGTTAAATGGAATGCAAGAATACTTTCGTAGACAAACCTAAGACAGGGCCCATAGTTTCAAAAACCTTGATACAAATTCCAAAAAAAAAAAAAATACACAAAAAAAAAATATAAAGGTGAATTTTCGTTTTGAGTGAATCCTGTTATTTTTCTTAGGGATTTGTGGAAAAATTACTATCGATGTGTTCTGCGACAGGGGTAAATGTAAAATTTGCAAAATACCACTAGAGTTTAATTACGAATAATGTAATTGTATTTTTTTTTTTGGAATAGTTTATTTACAAATATTAAACTGAAATTTTCTAAATTATGTGCCTATGCATTTCTTAAGACCATATCTTTCTTTTATTCGTCAAGTTTATTCTATTAATCTATTAGAAAATGTAGAAAAGTGTTTAAAGCATATGGGTATATTCTTGATTACCCAAGAAGACAACTCTAGAAGACAAAAAAAAAAAAACAACTCATAGAATCAAAAATTTAATATCTAATAATAAAACAATTACAAACAATAATAAAAAATATTTAAAAAAAAATATCAGGCAATTATATTTTAAAAAATTGTTTGATTTTTACCTAGACAATAAAATTGTTTTGATATGTGCAGCAAACACAGAAAATAAAAACAATCAGAATGATCAATACAGTCGCTAAAAAATACAATTACATATATTATAATATTCACAACTTTTTTCTTTTTCATACATACAACTTTTCAATTGGTATGTGTTTTTTTGATATAAACATCCAAGAAAAATAATTTTTCGTTTTCTTTTGCTTTTAAAGTTCTTCTACAGCTTAAGTCATCTTCTCAGCTAACGAATGATCAACTTCTTGTTCGGTGATAACAGTTACAAGTTCTTCGACAGCTCTGCCAATTTCTTCTGGAAAGTAAATTGTTTTTTTGTAAGAACGTTTTAAGTACCTATGTATAATCAATAATTTAATTAAAAAATTATATCTGATAAAATTATTAGAACAACGCGAAAAACAATAAGGATTTTTAATTTTATTTTAATTTAATATTTTATCAATGGCCGTGTTTTGTTGAAAATTATGTACAATAGGTTTAAAAAGCTCTTTTTTGGATTCCAAATTTTCAAGTAATTTTTCACAAGTCACATTTGACTGCAGCAAAAAGGTTATGTAGTAGTGGGTTATTGTTGTCGCACTACGTGTTAGATTTTGACCGGCTGGGAAATACGTGTTAAGAAAACACGGATAATGGTACAGAAAATGAAATGAGTGCAATTCTGTGTGTCTGTTCATCAATCTATGTACCTTTTTATGATCTTAAACTATGTATACCTACAGGTTTTAGGTGGTCGAAACTTGAGAGCACTTTCGCCCTTAAATAGCCATACCAACTGCAAATAATCTTTAAGCGAGAGCCAATAGCTTACTTTTCTCGAAAACTGCTAAATTGTCCAGCCAATAAGGCGGGAAAACGTTAAGAGTTCGGGAAATCTTCCCAGATGTCTAAAACTTATGGCATCTGAAAGTTAAACTTTTCCCCTAAAAAACACATTTTTTTGTTTTAATATATTAATTACACTCTGGGAAATCCACTTGAAAGGTATAAGTTTTGGAAATAAGTGGCTTATTCGGGAATTCTTCCCAATTCCCTCAAAATTATTATATATTATTACTTTTAAATGCTTTAACGACCGTTTTTTTTGTGAGTTAAAATAAGTTAAAGTAAAACCGATTAATCTTGAGCAAATTTAGCGAATCTAATAGTCTAGGAGCCCGCCATAGGACGGCATACCATAATCTCATTACCAGATGAGAGGTAGGTAAACAGTTTGTTTTAGATAGCGTTAGACAGTTTGCGCATGGACTGCCTTCAAAAAAGTGCCTATAGGGCCTAAAGGGTTGCCACGCTTTAAAGATCAATTTTAGCATTTTCTCAATTATCTGATTGAGCTTATGTGGTAAACCATAAAGATAAACAAAAAAAAATATTTGTGATTTTTATGACCTTTATTTTGATTAAATATGTGGTTGTATTTTGGGCTTTAGGTCAATCAAACTTTCAATCAAATGAAAAGATAAATGTTGTTAGTTTTGTACGACGTTTCGTCTATGATTATAGACGTCATCAGGTTTTTATTCTTATTTCAATCTGAAGCATATGAAATAACAATATGGTAGCTGTTACTTTGTTAAATATTTAAAAAAATTTTATGATAACTTAATGAAATTATATATATTGAAAATAAACAAACAAAAGTTGCTTACATTTTTGGATTTAAACAATTGAATATTCAAAAACACAACAATAAATATATATTTATATTACACTTTCTAACATTCATATTGCACTATTGGAAACATACTTGCACACAATACTTTACTAAACAGAATACATTTTTAACAAGACTGATAGAACAAGAAAAACTATAACAAAATCATGAAGAAAATTATTGGTATGATAAGCGGCAGGGATGAAAAATCGTCTTTCAGCAATGTATCGAATTTAAAAAAAAAAAGTGTATCGAATTGTACTTTCTGATTTTTTCAACAAATCAATGTTTATGAAAAATAATAAATAAATATATAGAATAAAACATAATCGCGTGCTTTGAGTGGGAAACAGCTAAGTACACTTAAGCCTGGACTACTACATAGACCTACTTTTGCCAAAAAGTACAAATGTGAGAAATAAATATCTGTCCTGAAGACACCTGCTTGCAAAAAAAACAATTGAAAATTGTATATGGTGGCTTAATTTATCTGACAGAATAATTTCCGTAAGTTTTTTTGCAAGTGGGTTTCCTTAGCGAATATTTTAATTTCTCACTTTTGTACTTTTTGCTAAAAGTAGCGTGTAGTTAAGCCTTTAATTGTCAAAAATTTAGTATAAGGGAATGTTACAGTATAACTTTCTTTGCTTAGGAGTACCGCTTATTTTATAAACAGTGCTCTTGAAATAGCCAAGTGCATACCACCTAGAGATTGCAATCCCGGGGTCCCGTATCCCGCAGTCCCAGGATCTTGGTCAATTTAAGAGCCCGAAAATCCCGGGATTGAAATGCTCCAATCTTGAATATTCGCACACAATTTTTTCCCTCTTTCATTTTTTATACTTTCTTAGACAGTTTCTTAGGAAACTGAGTTGCCAAAAACTATCTAGTTTGATGGCGAGAAGGGTGAGAGGGGAGATTTTGTTTCTTCCCCTTACGCCCTTCTCGGCTACAAACTAAAAATTGCTGGCAACTCAGCCAACATACAAATTGAACCTGGAAATCAAAAACACTATAAGTAAATATGTCAATCTTTCGTATATGTTTAACCCCCAAAAACCCATTTTTTAACATTATTGTTATTCATTCAAAAATAAATTATGATTCAAAATGTGATTTACCAACACTATGTTTCTGGTAAAATGTATCTTTTAATTTATTTATTTATTTTTGAAATACCTTCTGACTGAACTAATATTTTTATTTTTCTGTTTTGTTTTTTTAACAGTTTTAATGAATTAGTTTTTAATGTTACTATTTTTGTGAAATAAATGTACCTAAGTTTTTTTCGAAGTTAATATTTTTGTTCAACAAATAAAACAAAAATTCCAACGAATATTCAATATTTTTCTTTTACAAAAATGTCCACTTGTTTGTTATTTTTCTACACCAACGACCGAATTGGTCTTGCCTCTCTGCAGTGTTTTTAATTCGAACAAAAACAACAAAACAGTTTTAACGAAAATATATTATGAATTACTATTTTTTAAATATTTTGCAAATCCCGGAATTATCCCGGAATCTCAGGATTCAAATTTTTGAATCCCGAAATCCCGGGATTGAAAAAATATCCTGGGATTGCAATCTCTAATTCCACCCCTTGAAAGGAAAGATTCAACTAAATGGTCCGCCAAATAACTTTTTTTTTTTTGAAAATGCATCATCAACATCGAGTGTAGCTTCGGCTGTGTGGCACGTAGCACCAAATGTTGCCAATATCCTCCTCTTCAATTTTTGTGAACAAAAATTCGTTTAACATGGCCCGATAACGATCGCCATTGACTGTAACGACCACTCCTTGCTCAGTTGAAGAAAAATGGCCCAATTATGCCTCTGGACCAAAATCCGCACCAAACAGTGACTCGTTTTGGGTGTATCGGCTTTTAATGTATGTGTGCGGGTTTTCTGTGCCCCAAATGCGACAATTTTGCTTGTTTACATACCCGCCAAGATCAAAATGAGCTTCATCTGAAAAGATGATTTTTTTTGTCAAAATCGGCAAAGTAATGTCGCAATATTTGCCAGCGTAGTTCAAGCGTATACACAACCATATTCGTTCAGCGGAAGGATAAAACTAATTATCTGTCAAATCAGACATGAGCTAAGTGTTACCATTCACGAAATAAGCACTAGTTGAAAAAAAACGTTAGATGGCGGACCATTTATAATGCTAGTTTTTCGTGTAAAAAAGAAACTAGCTGCTTTTAACCCTACACGGAAGATAAATCATATTTTGTAAGAAAAAATTTCATTTAATAAACTTTTTAAAGAAGGGTGTAGTGAAAATTTATTATACAAATTAACTAGGTAGGTAGAGCTAAAAGAGTAATACGTTAAATAAATTTAAGCTGCATTGTATTGAATCAACACAATAAGTGTAATTTTGAAATTGAATAAAATCGAATGTAGCTATATTGTTGAAGTTATTAGCTTATTTTGCAGGTTCAGATAAAATTGTCGAAAAAAACGACATCCGAACCTAGCAAAAATCATCGAAGCAAAACTGACTAGCACTATCACGAAACTCAGAAATCGCCATCACTAACCTTTCTGCTTTCGGACAAACATGCAAAATAAAAAAAAAATACATTCAAATAAAAAGAAATTTCGTATAGAAAATTATTCCGATCGTTAATGAAACAAACGAATGTGAAAAAACGCAATTTTAAATCACAAATCAGAAAAAAATTAATTTTCAAAACAATGGTCGTCCATATTTTTTGTTTATAAAAAATATTTTCATTCGTTGGCTCAGATATTTTGACTATCGATAGCAAAATAGTAATAGAACTTAAGTTAAGAACCGATAATTATCTGGACTTAGTTAGCTAAGTTCATATGGACTTCAGTTGTTTTTGCATTTTACATGTAAATTCCTTAGTTCAGATGTTGTTTTTTTTTTCTCCAAATTTTATCTGAACCTGCAAAAAAAAAACATGGCTATTATGTAAGTGACAGGGCAAAAAGGTACTGAATTTTATAAAAGTGTATTTGTGTACTTTAGCAATGTCGAGTTTAACGAAAAAAGTACAACTGTATCGACTTTTGCAACCATGATAAGCGGGTGTTAAGAGGATCTGGATCGTTTTATCCTTGTCTTTCGTCTCTCCAGCAGGTGCTTGTAGTGTGGGCTCACACAGTCTAGGTCCGTTTTTCGGTTCATCGTGTTGTTTGTGTTTATTATATGTAATGTTTCTATTGTCAACCTCTTATTGTATTGTGTTTCTCGATGGATTGTTTTGGTGTCGTCATGGTTAGGTTGGTGGTTCTCTGTGATGCAGTGTGTTGCCAACGCTGTTTTTTGTAATGCCTTGGATTTAAGATCTGACTTGTTTCCTGCTATTTTTAAGTTTTTGTTTTGTGGTTCCGACATAGACCTGTTCGCATGTTGTATCTTTTTTCCCATTACATGTTATTTTGTAGATCAAGATTTAGTCTTCCATAGGGCTAGTTTTTGTTTTTAGTTCGCTAAAAACCTGTCCTAAGTTATTTGTAGAGCACATGGCTATATCGTATTTCTCTTTGTCAATTAGAGAAGCTTTTTTAAACCTGTCAGCTATGTGCTTTGCATATACAAACGATTTGTATTGTATGGCTGTGGATGTTTCTATATTTTCTGTTTGTAAGTATATAGGTTTATGTTTGCGTATTAGTGTTTTTATTAAATTTGTTGGAAAACTATTATTCTCTAGGATGGTTTTTATCTTATTTTCGGCATGAAATTCGGGGTCACTGATGCTAAGAACTTTGTTAATTAAATTTTGGGCAGTATTAAGGATTATTTGTTTTGGGTGTTGTGAGTTGAAGTTGATGATTCTTCCTGATGATATGGATTTCTGATACCAATTTAGTTTCAAACATCCGTTTTTCCTAATAACAACCGTGTCCAAGTATGGAAGTCTTTTATTATCTTCAATTTCGACGGTAAATTGCAGTTTTGGGTGGTAGTTATTAAGAACTTCTAAGATTTTATCAATTTCAGAAGCTTTGACTATTGCAAATATGTCGTCAACATATTTTGTTATAATTTTGGGTTTGTTTTTGAGCTTGCCTAGAGAAACTTTAAGAAGATCCTCCAAAATTATGTCTGCTATGATTGGCGATGCTGGATTTCCCATTGGCATGCCATTTCGTTGCTGATAAATCTTATCTTCATACATCAGGTAATTGTTTTCAATTACACAAAAACGTAACAATTCCATAAGACTTTGTTGTTGTTTTAATTTGGTATGTTCTTTAAAACTATCCCATTTTTGACTTATGATTTCTAGTGCCAATTTAACGGGTATATTTTTATAAAGCGAGACACTACGTCAAAAGAAACTAGGGATTCGTCGTCTTCGATTCGTACGTTGCCAAGTTTAGTTTTGAAATCAAGTGAGTTCTTTACGTTGAATTGTGAATTTGAATTTAGATTTCTAAGAATTCCGATGAGATACCGTGAGAGATGGTAGCATGGTACTTTTTGTTGACAAACCATTTGTCATTGAAAACTAAATTGTATTTTGCTCTCATCTTTCCTTTTAGAGCTAAGAATTTGATATCATGCAATTGTCTGAGATCCTCCGTCATGTTTTTGCAGAATGTGTTTTCATATGAAAAGAAGGTTCCGTATTCTGCTTCTGTCAGTCTAGATGTAATGATGTGTTTGATTCTTGCAATGTTGTTCTGTATTTTAAAAATATTTTTATATTTCGTTGATTAGCAAATATTAAGTATACGGCAATGAAAGTTGTATTTTGTCTTCTAAAGTGTATGGCTTATTTGGTTTAATGTTTCAATTTCATCGCAAAACATTTCATCGATGTTTTTAGTTGTGTTTGCAATAAGGTTTGGAGTTAATCCAAGCTTTTTGCACCTGAGCAAAAAATTTTTGCCTTGTGTTGTACTGATTCTACTTTTGTTAAGTTTTATATAGTTTTTCATATGTGTGCAAAGTTTTATACCATATTTTTCTCTAATGTGTTGGTAGAAAGACATTTTTCCAGAGAAATTAATTGTTATTATTTTTATTTAAGTCAAAAGATGGAAGTGACAATTCGGCGTGCCCTCCGATTGTTATATTTGTGATTTGTATGACCTTTATTTTGATTAAATATGTGGTTGTATTTTGGCCTTTAGGTCAATAAAACTTTCAATTAAATGAAAAGATAATTGTTGTTTGTTTTGTACAACGTTTCGTTTATGATTATAGACATCATCAGGTTTTTATTTTTATTTCAATATGAAGCATATGAAAGAACAATATGGTAGCTGTTACTTTGTTAAATATTTGAAAGACTTTTATGATAACTTAATGAAATTATATATAATGAAAATAAACAAACAAAAATTGCTTACATTTTTGGATTTAAACAATTGAATATTCAAAAACACAACAATAAATATACATTTATATTGCACTTTCTAACATTCATATTACACTATTGGAAACTAACTTGCACACAATACTTTACTAAACACAATACATTTTTAACAAGACTGATATAACAAGAAAAACTAAAACAAAATCATGAAGAAAATTATTGGTATGATAAGCGGCAAGGATGAAAAATCGTCTTTCAGCAATGTATCGAATTTAAAAAAAAAAGTGTAACGAATTGTACTTTTTGATTTTTTCAACAAGTCAATGTTTATGAAGAATAATAAATAAATATATAAAATAAAACATAATAGCGTGCTTCGAGTGGGAAACAGCTAAGTACACTTAAGCCTGGACTACTACATAGACCTACTTTTACCAAAAAGTACAAAAGTGAGAAATAAATATCTGTCCTGAAGACACCTGCTTGCAAAAAAAAACAATTGAAAATTGTATATGGTGGCTTAATTTATCTGACAGAATAATTTCCGTAAGTTTTTTTGCAAGTGGGTTTCTTTAGCGAATATTTTAATTTCTCACTTTTGTACTTTTTGCTAAAAGTAGCGTGTAGTTAAGCCTTTAATTGTCCAAAATTTAGTATAAGGGAATGTTACAGTATAACTTTATTTGTTTAGGAGTACCGCTTATTTTATAAACAGTGCTCTTGAAATAGCCAAGTGCATACCACCTAGAGATTGCAATCCCGGGGTCCCGTATCCCGCAGTCCCTGGATCTTGGTCCATTTTAGAGCCCGAAAATCCCAGGATTGAAATGCTCCAATCTTGAATATTCGCACACAATTTGTTCCCTCTTTCATTTTTTATACTTTCTTAGACAGTTTCTTAAGAAACTGAGTTGCCAGAAACTATCTAGTTTGATGGCGAGAAGGGTGAGAGGGGAGATTTTTTTTCTTCCCCTTACGCCCTTCTCGGCTACAAACTAAAAATTGCTGGCAACTCAGCCAACATACAAATTGGACGTGGAAATCAAAAACACTATAAATAAATATGTCAATCTTTCGTATATGTTTAACCCCCAAAAACCCATTTGTTAACATTATTGTTATTCATTCAAAAATAAATTATGATTCAAAATGTGATTTACCAACACTATGTTTCTGGTAAAATGTATCTTTTAATTTATTTATTTATTTTTGAAATACCTTCTGACTGAACTAATATTTTTATTTTTCTGTTTTGTTTTTTTAACAGTTTTAATGAATTAGTTTTTAATGTTACTATTTTTGTGAAATAAATGTACCTTAGTTTTTTTCGAAGTTAATATTTTTGTTCAACAAATAAAACAAAAATTCCAACGAATATTCAATATTTTTCTTTTACAAAAATGTCCACTTGTTTGTTATTTTTCTAGACCAACGACCGAATTAGTCTTGCCTTTCTGCATACTAAGAGAAGTGTTTTTAATTCGAACAAAAAAAACAAAACAGTTTTAACGAAAATATATTCTGAATTACTATTTTTTTAAATATTTTGCAAATCCCGGAATTCTCCCGGAATCTCAGGATTCAAATTTTTGAATCCCGAAATCTCGGGATTGAAAAAATATCCTGGGATTGCAATCTATAATTCCACCCCTTGCAAGATTCAACTAAAGGGTCCACCAAATAATTTCTTTTTTTTTTTTTGAAAATGCATCATCAACATCGAGTGTAGCTTCGGCTGTGTGGCACGTAGCGCCGTCCTGTTGAAATCAAATGTTGCCAATATCCTCCTCTTCAATTTTTGTGAACAAAAATTCGTTTAACATGGCCCGATAACGATCGCCATTGACTGTAACGACCACTCCTTGCTCAGTTGAAGAAAAATGGCCCAATTATGCCTCTGGACCAAAATCCGCACCAAACAGTGACTCGTTTTGGGTGTATCGGCTTTTAATGTATGTGTGCGGGTTTTCTGTGCCCCAAATGCGACAATTTTGCTTGTTTACATACCCGCTAAGATCAAAATGAGCTTCATCTGAAAAGATGATTTTTTTGTCAAAATTGGCAAAGTAATGTCGCAATATTTGCCAGCGTAGTTCAAGCGTATACACAACCATATTCGTTCAGCGGAAGGATAAAACTAATTATCTGTCAAATCAGACATGAGCGTAGTGTTACCATTCACGAAATAAGCACTAGTTGAAAAAAAACGTTAGATGGCGGACCCTTTATAATGCTAGTTTTTCGTGTAAAAAAGAAACTAGCTGCTTTTAACCCTACACGGAAGATAAATCATATTTTGTAAGAAAAAATTTCATTTAATAAACTTTTTAAAGAATTGTGTAGTGAAAATTTATTATACAAATTAACTAGGTAGGTAGAGCTAAAAGAGTAATACGTTAAATAAATTTAAGCTGCATTGTATTGAATCAACACAATAAGTGTAATTTTGAAATTGAATAAAATCGAATGTAGCTATATTGTTGAAGTTATTAGCTTATTTTGCAGGTTCAGATAAAATTGTCGAAAAAAACGACATCCGAACCTAGCAAAAAGTCATCGAACCAAAACTGACCAGCACTATCACGAAACACAGAAATCGCCATCACTAACCTTTCAGCTTTCGGACAAACATGCAAAATAAAAAAAAAAAAATACATTCAAATAAAAAGAAATTTCGTATAGAAAATTATTCCGATCGTTAATGAAACAACCAAATGTGAAAAAATGCAATTTTAAATCACAAATCAGAATAAAATGAATTTTCAAAACAATGGTCGTCCGTATTTTTTGTTTATAAAAAATATTTTCATTCGTTGGCTCAGATATTTTGACTATCGATAACAAAATAGTAATAGAACTTAAGTTAAGAACCGATAATTATCTGGACTTAGCTAAGTTCATATGGACTTCAGTTGTTTTTGCATTTTACATGTAAATTCCTTAGTTCAGATGTTGTTTTTTTTTCTTCAAATTTTATCTGAACCTGCAAAAAAAAACATGGCTATTATGTAAGTGGCAGGGCAAAAAGGTACTGAATTTTATAAAAGTGTATTAAAAGTGTATATTGTTTCAAACATCCGTTTTTCCTAATAACAACCGTGTCCAAGTATGGAAGTCTTTTATTATCTTCAATTTCGACGGTAAATTGCAGTTTTGGGTGGTAGTTATTAAGAACTTCTAAGATTTTATCAATTTCAGAAGCTTTGACTTTTGCAAATATGTCGTCAACATATTTTGTTAAAATTTTGGGTTTGTTTTTGAGCTTGCCTAGAGAAACTTCAAGAAGATCCTCCATAATTATGTCTGCTATGATTGGCGATGCTGGATTTCCCATTGGCGTGCCATTTCGTTGCTGATAAATCTTATCTTCATACATCAGGTAATTGTTTTCAATTACACAAAAACGTAAGAATTCCATAAGACTTTGTTGTTGTTTTAATTTGGTATGTTCTTTAAAACTATCCCATTTTTGACTTATGATTTCTATTGCCAATTTTACGGGTTTATTTTTATAAAGCGAGACACTACGTCAAAAGAAACTAGGGATTCGTCGTCTTCGATTCGTACGTTGCCAAGTTTAGTTTCGAAATCAAGTGAGTTCTTTACGTTGAATTGTGAATTTGAATTTAGATTTCTAAGAATTCCGATGAGATACCGTGAGAGATGGTAGCATGGTACTTTTTGTTGACAAACCATTTGTCATTGAAAACTAAATTGTATTTTGCTCTCATCTTTCCTTTTAGAGCTAAGAATTTGATATCATGCAATTGTCTGAGATCCTCCGTCATGTTAATGCAGAATGTGTTTTCATATGAAAAGAAGGTTCCGTATTCTGCTTCTGTCAGTCTAGATGTAATGATATGTTTGATTCTTGCAATGTTGTTCTGTATTTTAAAAATATTTTTATATTTCGTTGATAAGCAAATATTAAGTATACGGCAATGAAAGTTGTATTTTGTTTTCTAAAGTGTATTGCTTATTTGGTTTAACGTTTCAATTTCATCGCAAAACATTTCATCGATGTTTTTAGTTGTGTTTGCAATGAGGTTTGGAATTAATCCAAGCTTTTTGCACCTGAGCAAAAAATTTTTGCCTTGTGTTGTACTGATTCTACTTTTTTTAAGTTTTATATAGTTTTTCATATGTGTGCAAAGTTTTATACCATATTTTTCTCTAATGTGTTGGTAGAAAGACATTTTTCCAGAGAAATGAATTGTTATTATTTTTATTTATGTCAAACGATGGAAGTGACAATTCGGCGTGCCCTCCGATTGTTATATTTGTGATTTTTATGACCTTTGTTTTGATTATTGATTGGTTGTATTTTGGGCTTTAGGTCAATCAAACTTTCAATTAAATGAAAAGATAAATGTTGTTAGTTTTGTACGACGTTTCGTCTATGATTATAGACATCATCAGGTTTTTATTTTTATTTCAATCTGAAGCATATGAAAGAACAATATGGTAGATGTTACTTTGTTAAATATTTGAAAAACTTTTATGATAACTTAATGAAATTATATATATTGAAAATAAACAAACAAAATTGCTTACATTTTTGGATTTAAACAATTGAATATTCAAAAACACAACAATAAATATACATTTATATTGCACTTTCTAACATTCATATTGCACTATTGGAAACTAACTTGCACACGGGAGCGGGTCATAATACTGTTTTTCAAAATTCTGTGTGGTCAAAATACTGCAAGACCATAATTCTGTATGACGTCATTATACTGTAAATACAAAATTCTGTATGTCAAAATACTGTGTGAACAAAATACTGGCTTGCAAAATTCTGTTTTGTAAAATGCTGTACGGCAAAATACTGTATTTTCAATACTGTTTTTTTTCCTTAAACAAAAATAAAACACATAAGGAGCTTATTCATAGTTGGTCGCTAAACACTTGATTTACTAACCCACAGTTTTGGTCCTATTCTTTAAATAAACATAGATCTTATTCATAGACATTTATGTATCTGTGCTTAGCAAAACAACAGTTTATCAAATGATTCTCCTACAATTTCTTTTCAATTTCTGACATTTTAAATTTCAAAAAAATTGTTAAAAGATGGTAAGAAATTTAAAATAAATGGGAAAACAGCACCAGATATTCTTCTTTGCATCATTTCAGAGGAATAAGGAAAATAATATCAAGCGATAAAGCAACAAGTAGAGACATTTAATGAATTTTTCAAGATGTCAAAAACCAAATAATTGATTACAGAGTTCGTTTGAGTTTCAGATTCTGCTGAAACCGAAAATAACATATTAACCTTTGCACTTAGTCATATTTTCAGTTTCAGTACCATATCGATACCATATCAAAATATTCATACATTTTAATATCAATTGACATTTTGATATATTTTTTAAAAATGCTTTAAAAGAAATATCGTTTTGATAATGTAAAAAAGTGCGTGCACTTTACAGAACAGAATTTTGAAATACAGTATTTTGATCAACCAGTATTTTGCTATACAGAATTTTGACATACAGTATTTTGCTCATACAGCATTTTACACATACAGAATTTTGATTTACAGTATTTTGGCATACAGTATTTTGAATACAGTATTTTGCCACATACAGTATTTCGACCCCAACCCCTTGCACACAATACTTTACTTTACAGAATACATTTTTAACAAGACTGGTAGAACAAGAAAAACTAAAACAAAATCATGAAGAAAATTATTGGTATGATAAGCGGGTATAAAGGGGATCTGGATCGTTTTATCCTCTTCTTTCGTCTCTCCAGCAGATGCTTGTAGTGTGGGCTCACATAGTCTAGGTCCGTTTTTCGGTTCATCGTGTTGTTTGTGGTTATTATATGTAATGTTTCTATTGTCAACCTCTTATTGTATTGTGTTTCTCGCTGGATTATTTTGGTGTCGTCATAGTTAGGGTGGTGGTTCTCTGTGATGCAGTGTGTTGCCAACGAAGCTTTTTTAAACCTGTCAGCTATGTGCTTTACATAGACAAACGATTTGTATATTATGGCTGTGGATGTTTCTTTATTTTCTGTTTGTAAGTATATAGGTTTATGTTTGCGTATTAGTGTTTTTATTAAATTTGTTGGAAAACTATTATTCTCTAGGATGGTTTTTATCTTATTTTTATTTTCGGCATGAAATTCGGGGTCACTGATGCTAAGAACTTTGTTAATTAAATTTTGGGCAGCATTAACGATTATTTGTTTGGGGTGTTGTTAAAGTCGGAACTATTTTGTTCCGACTGGCTGTTTAGGGCACACAAACCTTGACCAGACCGTGGAGTATACAAAAGGTACTTTGTACCTTTGTATATTGCAGCGATTGTTTTCTTTTGTGAATATTATTGCCCCTTACCACTGGTGGGGGGGAAGCAATAATAATAAAGTAGACTGGACACCTTTTTGATCGTGAATGAAAGAATTTTATTAACTTACAATGCTATTTATATTGTTTTTTATGGATTGAAAATCAAATAAAAAGTATTTAATTAAAAAGAATTATTTATTAGTGAACTGAACATTTGAATAGATTTGATAAGAATAAATAAAACTGAAAAACATATTTTGAGATATACAGAAAAACAAACTTAGATGAAAATATAAAAGCTGAGTTATAAACATGTAAAGTATAAATTAACAATAATAGTTATCAATAACTTCAACACTTTCCCTTGTTATTTGATACTTAAGATTTTCAGAATAGACCCATTTCACTGCACAAAAGTTTTAATCTTGAACAAGGAAGTGGTTTTGTCATTATGTCAGCTACTTGTTTTTACGTTGATACTTGCTGTATTTCAATTTTGCCTTCAGTGACTTTCTCTCGGATAAAGAAGTGTTTTGTTGCAATGTGTTTTGTTCTTCTATGAAATTCCGGGTTTTGAGCTAGTCTGACAGCTGACAGAATTATCCACTTGAAGAATAGGAATCTGCTTCAGTTGAATGATTCCTTTAAACAACCTGCATAGCCAAATTATTTCTTTAGCTGCTTCATTTGCTGCTACGATTTCAGCTGCATTTGTAGATGTTGCAACCATTGCTTGCCTTTGGCTTAACCACGAAATAGCTCCTCCTGCATAAGTGATAACTACACCAGAAGTTGATCGTCCAGTGCTTTTGCATCCACCAAAATCCGCATCACTAAAACATTCAATGATGCCTCTTCTAATATTTTGTCGGTATTCAATTCCCAATTTTAAAGTACCAGCTATGTACCGGAATACTCTTTTTACTCTAGTGACATCTTCGGCAATTGGATTCTCTAAGGATCTCGATAGGAATCCTATGCTGTAAGCCAGGTCTGGTCTTGTTCCTAGCATTAGATACATGATTGCACCAACCGCCTGTCTGTATGGGAAGTTATGACTTTTAATTTCCTCTTCCCCTGTTCCTGCGGTTTCAGAATTCTTTACAATCGGCGTTGAAATCGGCTTGCATTCCATGAATTGAAAACGTTCTAGGATTTTTCTTGCATGTGCTCCTTGACTGACTTTTATTTTTTCTTCTTTTTGTTCAATCTCTAATCCCAAAAAGAACGATGCTTCCTTTGAAATTATTTTGAATTCAGTTTTAAGCTCCTCGATAAATTTGTCAAGCTCAGAGTTATCAGTTGATGCAACCAGCCCATCGTCCACGTAGAGAACAAGTATAATTTTGATGCCGTTTCTCTCCCTCATATACAAACAAGGATCAGCGTCACTAACTCTGAATCCTAGTTTGGAAATGAAGCTCCCAAAACGCTTGTTCCAACATCTTGAAGACTGTTTGAGTCCATACAAACTCTTCGTTAATTGGCATACGCTATCTGTACCATCTTCGTATCCATCAGGCTGCTTCATAAAAATTTCTTCTTCTAAATCTCCGTACAAGAAGGCTATGGACACGTCAAACTAGAGGAGATGCATCATCTCGCTTGCAGCAATACTAAGAACAGATCTAATTGTCCCTAACTTTGCTACAGGACTGAATGTTTGACTATAGTCAATACCTTCACGTTGGCTAAAACCTTTGGCCACCAGTCTTGCCTTATACTTATCTATGCTGCCATCTGGATTCTTCTTCAAACAATAAACCCACTTACAAGGAATTGCTTTTGCTCCTCTTGGCAATGCCGTCAGTCTCCAAGTTTGATTTTCCTTCAATGACGCAATTTCGTTTTCCATGGCGGTTCTCCACTCACTTTTTTCTTTACTTTGCATTGCTTCTTTATAAGTTTCTGGAATTGATGAAAAATTGACAAAATCCTCCGTTGCCATCACAAAATCAAGTTCTGTGGTTTTCTTAATACGGATCGGTCTCTTAGGCGTTTGTTTGCTTGCTGCTGCGGGATATCATTTTCTTCATTTTCAGAACTGCTACTTTAATATATGCTTCTTGCTGTATTTTCGGGTTCAACTTGTTGTTCACTACTTGTCGATTCAATATCTCGAAAGGGTAGTTTTATAACGTTTTCACATATAATCGGATTTTCCTTAAATTTTACATCTCTTGATAGGATAACTTTATTCTCTTCCTTAATGAAAATTCTATATCGCTCGTCACCGTCATATCCCACAAGGTACCCTTTAACGGCTTTTCTGTCCATTTCCTTCCTCTTTTGGACGGGAATATGAGTGAAGCAGGTCGATCCAATTATTCTCAAGTGCTTGATTCTGGGTTTCTTATCAATCCACAACTCGTACGGACTTACACCATCTACTGAAGACTTTCCAGTTCTATTCAGTTTGTATACTGCTGTGTTTGTAAGATCTGCCCAAATTGCTTCTGGGTAATTAACATCCGTGCTTGAGTACTTGAAAGTTCTTGCCATTTCTACCAGCGTTCGGTTTTCACGTTCACTGCCGCCATTCTGTTCAGGTGTGTACGGCGCTGTTAGTCTCTGCGTGATACCATTTGATCTGTTTGACTTCTGCGTTGTCAAATTCACCACCATTGTCACTCAGTAGCTCCTTGATGGAATGACCCTGCATCTTAGCATGTGCAATAACTTCTTTTAAAACGTTCTTGACATCTGACTTGTGTTCTATGGCAAACCCATATCGGAATTTGGAGTAGCTATCCTTAAACACAACCAAATACTTTTTCTTCTTGCAAGAGTTGCTAAAAGGTCCGCATACATCCGTTGACATCAGCTCCCCTGGTGTTGTCGCTTTTCTTCTCGTCCCGAACGGTAATCTGTGTGCTTTACCATAGATGCATGGTTCGCACATATTCTGGTCTAGCTTGACTTTGATGCCCAACTCCTTCTCAAGCATCATCTTTGTTCTTTCAGGGGATTTGCAGACTTGAAAGCAATTTTTGTTTTCGTCTTGTCTCTTATAGGTGCGGTGACGATACGGTTGGAGAGGTGGGGAATGAAAAGTGCGCTCTTGTACAAAGTTACTTGTTGGGCATCAATTTTTTTGTCTTTTTCGGTTTGTTGGTAGTTTTTGATGAGCTTGTTGACAATGATGGTGGGGAAGGAATTGAATAACAGGGTGTTCCGGATAATGTTTATATTCTTCAGGTGGAAGGAAACATCGCTTATGTCTCCAACCGTATCGTCACCGCACCTATAAGAGACAAGACGAAAACAAAAATTGCTTTCAAGTCTGCAAATCCCCTGAAAGACAAGCTTTTCACTAACATCAAAGGGAAAGTGGATAAGATGGAGAAAGCCAACATTATCTAGAAGATCAATTGCTTGGGTGGGAAAGAGACAACATGTCCATCGGTCTATATAGGTACCTCCAAGCAAAAACTAAAAAATCGTCTGTCTGGTCATAGATCTGATTTGAACAGCAGGGCTGCACAAAAAACTGCATTAGCTCTCCATTGTTTACAGGAAAAACACAAACCAGATTTGGACAATGTGGAGATTTTGCAAACAGAGCAACATTATTCAAAGAGAATGTTGCTGGAGATGCTACACATAAATAACAACAACAATGCTGTCAACCGGAGATCGGACTGCGAAAAGCTTAGCAGCGCATACCAGATTTGGACAATGTGGAGATTTTGCAAACAGAGCAACATTATTCAAAGAGAATGTTGCTGGAGATGCTACACATAAATAACAACAACAATGCTGTCAACCGGAGATCGGACTGCGAAAAGCTTAGCAGCGCATACAGCCAACTGATTAAGCGACCAACAACATACAGCAGGTTAAAGTATAGGTGATTGTTTTGATTAATGGAGGTCTTTTTCCTGTCCACCAGTAAATTCAAATTCAAATTTAAAGTTTAAACTTTTTAATTAATGTGTTTCTTTGTAATAGATTTTATTTCATGAGATTATTATGTAACTATAATGAGTGGTTTATTCCCTTAACGTAAATTCTTTAAATATTGTTTGTAAGTTACTTGACGTCATATATAATACTTTTTATATTAATGTATGTATGTATAACTTTTATAATTTTTATAAATAAAGGCCTGATGAAGAGCATAAACATGCTCGAAACGTTGCACATCAAATAACATCTTTAATTTATTGACCTATAGCCCACAAAAAGTTATATCAATCTTTGTCGTAAGCTATATTTCTGCATTAAAATATTCAATGATTATACTTTCGAAAGGTCTCAAAATCAAAAAAACAGTTAACTTTTTCAATGATGGTTTTCAATGATAGCTATAACTGGCACCTTAGAACAGAGTAGAACAGAAACGTCAGACAAGATGGAACAAGCAGCTGTCTGACAGATGTAATTGTCAAAAAAACAAATTCGAGTTTGGTGAATAAGCAAGAAATACTTTTTATTAAAAACAATTACAAATAATATTTATTTAAATACATAATTTAATTTATGTTGTTTTTTAAATATTTATTTGTTTGCTTCCAAAGTAAAAGCACAAAGAGCCACGAAATTTGTTAAAAAATATCAACTTGCAAGTGACAGCAGCTGATTTTGACAGTTGTCATAAACCTGTTCTAAGTTATTTAACCAAAAAAGTAAGAACAGAAAATGCTGTTCTATTCTGTTTCAAAATGTTCGGAACAGCCTCACTGAACAGCAAATCAGAACAGTTTAGAACAGAAAATTCTCATTGAACAGCAAGACCTTGTACTTTTCTGTTCTAAACTGTTCCAAACTGTTCGGAAAAACGTCACTCAACGAAGCTTATACAAGATTACGCCACTTCCTACGTTTTTGGAGACAAAACGTTACAACAGATGTGACAGTCAAGAAAATTTGTAAAGAGATGATTTTTTGTTCGCGAATTGTTTTATGATTAATATAGTCTTTCATTTTAAAAACACAAAAATATTACCGAAAAATGTTTTTTAATTGTTATTCAATTGTTTTAAATTATATTAATAGTCAAAATATGAAGCAAAAATAGAGAGTGCGATGAAAAAAATCAAATGTCAGATATATTTTCTTCTTGAATTATTATTTTTATTGTTGTTTTTATATTATCAAAATATAGCCCACAACATTAAAACAATAATGGTAAAAAAATCACTTTAATAACAAGTTCAAGTAACTTAAAATTTTCGCGCCCCTATATCTCATACAAATTATACCAAAGTCTAGTCTTTTTTGTCTCCACTTGAGTCACGAAGCGTGTTGAAAATTACTAATTCGATGAAAGTCCCGGTCTAAATTGAACGATTTTTGCGTGCTGAATGGAAAAATTGGCCGAAACTGGAAGGAACTTGTCGGTTGTACCTCTCAATCGCACACGATTACAACAATTTTTTGTCGGCACTGGAAAAATCGTTCAATGTAGACCGGGACTTACTTGGAAAATTAATTCCACTCGACTGAACGTTCTACACTCTTTCATGTAGTACTTTGAACAGTCAATATGACTCAATTAAATTCACTTATGAACTTGAAAATGAAGGAAAATTACCTTTTCTGGATTTAGAATTGAAAAGAGTGAACCAAAAACTCGAAATAGCTATTTACCGAAACCCCACGAGTACTTTGTTTGACGTTAGTTGTGTCTGGAATTTTGCTACACTTAATTTATTTCTTTTTTGGAAGAAAAGTAATTTATATTTACTAAAAGACAAAAAATAACTATTTTATGACAAAGTTTAAAAGTATGGAAAACTGAAGGCTAAAAAAGCGTCTGGGGTCAAGTTCTTAAGGAAATATTTAAAAACAGTCCTCAATTTTCTTTTACAAAAGAAGAAATGCTTCGTAAATGGAGCATATAAAACAATAAAACAAAGGAATGGGGAAACTGGAGGAGGTGCAACAAGATGGGAGTACCTACTATGACTTGTTTGTTTCATGAAGTGTAGATATGAAACAAAGCAACATCAACTCAGTAAAATCTGTATTAAAATAATTTTTGTTAGGGGGTCCATAATTTATTCCAGCGAAAATCAACAAACAACCCAAATGTCAGTCCCGAAACGTTATATACATGCTTTGCAAACATGCTTTTTACATATGCTTTGCATGTATTTTGCTTTGCAAATGTTGCGTTTAGGAATTTGGCCAGAGCTTAACGCCCGAAGATGGAGAACACTCCGAAACGCGTGGCGTAATATATTTTATATAATATTTATTATTTATTAAATTGTGTTAAATAAAGGTTTCATTTTTAAACAAAGTTTTATCAATGTCACAACTTGGAGACAAAACCAACATGAATCGTTTTTTGTATATATATAGATTATTTTATCCCTCAGTTGATCGATTATTTCAGTTTTGTTATTAAGGTTGAACGAGTCAGTAACATCTATTGTGATATTTCTCAAGGTATCATCAGTCCAGCGATGCCAACTGAGGCTTTTTAATGCCTTTTAGGCCTTTTTTCATTGCCTGAGGCTTTGAGGCTTATTTTTTTTCCTACAAGTCTTTTTTTCTAGGTATACTAGATTTAATCTTTACCAAGCAAATTTATTTTTAATTTTCTAAAACATTCTAAAAAATGAAGGAAAAAAGTATTAAAACTGTGTTACAAAAAGAGAGATGGCTCTAAAACATTTCCTTTTCTTTTTCTTTAGTTTAATATATTCTTTGCCTCTCGGATACAGTTGAAAGAATTTTTTCGTGCATTAATTTAAACAAAATGAAGATCAGAAACAAAGACGCTTTTCAAAAATCGTAATTGCTACGAGTTTCAATTACAAGAAACCCATATATCTTAATTTCAAAAATCCATGTATGATTTTAAGGATCAGGATTCGACGACGACGACCTAAATTAAAATTTAAAACTTTATTACATTTTTTATTTAATTCATCTTTTTTAAATTACTTTAAAGTTCTTCAATAAGTTATGAATTGTTTCTGTGACCTATTTATGATTTTTTTTTTCTTTCTAATAAAATATTGTTTTTGTTAATTCTTGTTACAATTGTGGTTAAATTTAGATTATATTTAAAAAAAAAACTAAAAAAAACATCAAGTGAGGCATTATTTCGTCGAAAAAGGCATTATTTTTGTTCAAATGAGGCATGATTTTGCCTAAATGAGTTGACAACGCTGCGCCAGTCCCTACATCCCAACATCACTCAGAAAAACAGCCCTCAAAAACCATATATGAGGTCGCGCATCCCAGTGGCAGAACAACCTAACGTCTGCTGAGAGAAAAGTATACCTGGCCCGGAATTCGCAGACACATTACAATGGTCCCGAGTGTCTATCTTGTCAGAGAGCGAAAGTAAATCGTCACACAAAACTTAAACCGGACCACATACCAGTTCCGGATTCAAGATTTAATCACATACACATAGACATTATATTTCTACCATTGGTTTATGGGTACCAATATTGTCTCACAATGATAGATCGCTTCTCAAGGTGGCCAGTTGCAGTTCCGATCAAATATATGCCCGCTGACACTGTCGCAACACCATTGGATATCGCATTATGGTTCACCTGTAAGAATAACCTCAGACCAAGGCTCTCAGTTTGAGTCAGCTCTATTTCAAGCACTCACCAACCTAGTTGGTACAAAAAAGACCAGAACGACACCGTACCATCCAAAATCCAACAACATAGTTAAGCGCATACACAGAACGCTCAAGGCGGCACTTATGTGTTCTCCAAAACCATAGGTCGAGATATTGCCGACTATTTTACTTGGAATCAGAACATATTTTAAAGAAGATATTCAAGTCACTCCTGCTGAAATGCTATATGGGACACATCTGAGAGTGCCCGGACAGTTTTTGTTTGATCTTCCATCAGACTCATCATAGTTCATAGAAAAACATCGTGAATACATTCGTGGAAGCCCCCCAACAACATCAGCACATCACAACAAAGCCAGAATGTTTAACTTCAGGGATCTCACCAAGTGTTCGCACGTCTGGTTACGTTGCGATCATGTAAAGGCTCCCTTAGATCCACCATACCAATGCCCATAAAAAGTCATTGAGAGAACATCGGACAGAGTCTACAAAGTGAACATCAATAATCAAGAAAAAAGTGTATCTATTGACAGAATAAAACCCTGCTACATAAGCAAATCCGATGAAAATGAAATTGACAACACACCTTCAACATCAACCAACCAGCAAATGCAGCCACATCGTTGGGGTTCTATTAGGGACCCACCTCAACAAACGTACCAGAAGAAATAAACCGTGAACTTTTATCATCCAGCTCATAGAGATCCAGCTGCTGAAAGACACTCGAGGGGGAGTACCGTAGCGACACTGTATCGGCAGTCGCACCTCTCTCTACTAGTGAATAGGTACCAAAATCCAAGATCCGAAATCTCAACTTAATTGTACCAACTTAAGTGCACAAAAAACCTAGAAACAAACACCAGTCGAAATTCTAATTCATTCTTGTTTTTGTTTCAAACCGCGCTCAGCAAAGTCGACTCACCATTCGTTTATACTTGTTAGTAGTTCCAAAGTTTTAAAAGTTATTAATTTCCATCAAAAAAGATTGTTAAAGTGATTTGTTAATCACGTTAAATATAAATTCAGTGTTTTCATTGTTTTTTGCATTCGCTTTTGGTGACATTTATCATCTGTACCCCATCAAGCTAGCGAGTCCGTTTTGGATCCGAAACCAGTTCATAAACGGACCCAAAACCGAATCCAAAACGATTCCAAATCGAATGAAATTACCCTTAAAGAGATCGAGTCCGTTTTGGATCCGAAACCAGTTCATAAACGGACCCAAAACCGGATCCAAATCGGATCAAATTAGTATGGAAATTATAATCACCACGGAGCCATTATGTGAATGTATTGTGAGAGAGAGTATTCCAATTCACCATACTCCGAGAAAACGGAGCCTAAATGGAATCCAAAATGGACCAGCAAAAATGAATGAATCTTCCCCATCTAGTCGAGTTTCTACATTGCATACAAAAAAAAATAAACAACAGAATTTGGTTCATTTCAAAACATTTTTTTTATTTATCAATTATAAAAGGTACATTATATATTTCCACAACTAAACATAAACTTATAATAAACAGTAAACTTGTATTTTTGATTGGAAATTTCTTAAAGTTTTTACAAGAAAAAAAGATAAAAAAGCAATGGTCTTCGCCACGCTACCTACAAAACTGAACTAAAAAAAAGGTGGTGGAAATTAAAACAAAATGACTGTACTCTCTCTATTTCTCTCTTCTCTTTACATGAGTACACAGAAAATTTGTTAAAGTGTGTGAGAAACTCAGTTTTTTTGGATTCCCAAGTGATTCCAAAGTGAACCGAGAAATTCGGGTCCGTGATTTTGCTTGAAGGGTAGTATGGAAATTAGAATCACCACGGAGCCATAATGTGAATGTATTGTGAGAGAGAGAGTATTCCAATTCACCATACTGTGAGAAAACGGAGCCCAAATGGAATCCAAAACGGACCAACAAAAATGAATGAATCTTCCCCATCTAGTCGAGTTTCTACATTGCATACACAAAAATAAACAACAGAGTTTGGTTCATTTCAAAACATTATTTTTATTTATCAATTATAAAAGGTACATTATATATTTCCACAACTAAACATATACATATAATAAACAGTAAACTTGTATTTTTGATTGGAAATTTCTTATAGTTTTTACAAGAAAAAAAGATAAAAAAGCAATGGTCTTCGCCACGCTACCTACAAAACTGATGACTGTACTCTGTCTATTTCTCCGTGCATACAAAAATTCTCTCGATTCTTGTTCTTCTCTTTACATGCGTACACAGAAAATTTGTTAATGTGTGTGAGACACTCAGTTTTTTTGGATTCCCAAGTGATTTCAAAGTGAACCGAGAAATTCTGGTCCGTGATTTTGCTTGAAGGGGTAGTTGGTGTCAAAGAGAGACACTACATTACCATGAATGAAAGAATAGGATTGGGTAGGTTCAGAGAACTTAGGGGACTTGCAAGTTAGGCAAACTTCTAGAATGTGACTGGCCAGCTGTCAAAAGTTCCGTTCATTTGAAACAATTTTTCGACAGCTGACCAATCACGGACTAGAAATTTGCCTTACTTGCAAGTCCCCTAAGTTCTCTGAACCTATCCATTGTTCAGTGAGTTTTTTTTTTCAGATTAGGGGCCAGTTATAGCTATCATTGAAAACCATCATTGAAAAAGTTAGCTGTTGATTTTGAGAAACTTCGAAAGTTTAATCATTGAATATTTTAATGCAGATATATAGCTTACGACTTCAAAATTATTTCTCTTCCAAAAAAAATTCATTTTGAACCATATCTTCCCCATAACGTAACTTTTAATTTTTTCAATGATCATTGGTAAGGTAGTTCATCATTGAAAAATTAAATGTTACGTTATGGGGAAGATATGGGTCAAAATGAATTTTTTTTGAAGGAGAAATAATTTTGAAGTCGTAAGCTATAAATTGTATAATATTTGTGACCTTTTATCGATAAAGATTGATATAACTTTTTGTGGGCTATAGGTCAATAAATTAAAGATGTTATTTGATGTGCAACGTTTCGAGCATGTTTATGCTCTTCATCAGGCCTTTATTTATAAAAATTATAAAAGTTATACATACATACATTAATATAAAAAGTATTATATATGACGTCAAGTAACTTACAAACAATATTTAAAGAATTTACGTTAAGGGAATAAACCACTCATTATAGTTACATAATAATCTCATGAAATAAAATCTATTACAAAGAAACACATTAATTAAAAAGTTTAAACTTTAAATTTGAATTTGAATTTACTGGTGGACAGGAAAAAAACCCCCATTAATCAAAACAATCATCATACTTTAACCTGCTGTATGTTGTTGGTCGCTTAATCAGTTGGCTGTATGCGCTGCTAAGCTTTTCGCAGTCCGATCTCCGGTTGACATCATTGTTGTTGTTATTTATGTGTAGCATCTCCAGCAACATTCTCTTTGAATAATGTTGCTCTGTTTGCAAAATCTCCACATTGTCCAAATCTGGTTTGTGTTTTTCCTGTAAACAATGCAGAGCTAATGCAGTTTTTTGTGCACCCCTGCTGTTCAAATCAGATCTATGACCAGACAGACGATTTTTTAGTTTTTGCTTGGAGGTACCTATATAGACCGATGAACATGTTGTCTCTTTCCCACCCAAGCAATTGATCTTATAGATAATGTTGGCTTTCTCCATCTTATCCACTTTCCCTTTGATGTTAGTGAAAAGCTTGTCTTTCAGGGGATTTGCAGACTTGAAAGCAATTTTTGTTTTCGTCTTGTCTCTTATAGGTGCGGTGACGATACGGTTGGAGAGGTGGGGAATGAAAAGTGCGCTCTTGTACAAAGTTACTTGTTGGGCATAAATTTTTTTGTCTTTTTCGGTTTGTTGGTAGTTTTTGATGAGCTTGTTGACAATGATGGTGGGGAAGGAATTGAATAACAGGGTGTTCCGGATAATGTTTATATTGTTCTGGTGGAAGGAAACATCGCTTATGTCGAGAACACGGTTGACAAAGTTTTGTGCCGTGTTGATAATTATTGGTTTGGGTTGTTTGGAGTGAAAATTAATAAGGCGACCTGAAGCAGTAGGTTTTTTATACCAATCGAAAATCAGTCTATCATTCCGCCTTAAAACTTTCACATCCAAATATGGAAGTTCGCCATTTGATTCCAATTCGACCGTGAATTTGATTTTATTATTGAAAGAGTTCAATGCATTAAGTGTATTTTGTACTTCTTGGGATTTGATCACAACAAACAGGTCATCTACGTACTTGGTAATGATCTTGGGTTTATAATCCAATTTACCCAATACATCTTCTAGTAAAGTTTCCATAACTAAATCCGCTAGAATTGGAGAAGCTGGACTACCCATAGGTATACCTTGTTTTTGTTGGTAAATGGTGCCGGAGTACTCTAAATAATTGTTGTCAATGACACAAAATCTCAATATTTCCATAAATTTCGCTTTTTTAATATTGGTATATTCTTTAATTTTATCCCAATTCATCTTTGTGATATCCAAAACCAACGCAATCGGAATGCTAGTAAACAAGGAAACCACATCAAATGAAACCAATATTTCTCCATTTTCCAGTTGGAGAGGTGCAACTTTTTCAATGAAGTCTTTCGAATTCTTTACATTGAATTTCGAATTGTGTGTCAGATTCTGAAGAATTTTCACGACAAACTTCGAAAGCTCATAACAAGGGACGTTCGTAGAAGCACAGATAGGTCTCAAAGGTACGTTATCCTTATGAATTTTTGGTAATCCATATATTTTTGGGCTGCTAGCAGTGAACGTAGTCATCCTTTTCTTCTCAAATTCGGAAATCTGACCTTCTTTAAACAAATATTTGACAAAATCATTGTTAGAAGTTTGCAACGTTGTTGTTGGGTTGTTTCTCAAAACCCTATAAACGTTCCTGTCGGTCATAAGTTCCTGCATTTTATTGTTGTAATTTGTTTTATACATAGCCACTGTAACATTTCCTTTATCAGCTGCGACAATATAAACATCTTTATGTTTTCTAAGGAATAATTGGGCTATGTTATATATTTTGTTTAAGAATTTGTCAAACGGAGGAATATATGTTGATCTTAAATGGTTTTGTACAATCTCTGTAAAATTAGATCGAGCTATCTCCTGGTCACCCTGTTCTAAAGTTTTAACCAATTCTTCTCCATCAGCGATAATTTTGAAGAGTGGAAGCTCACCTTTCTTTGTTGGTAAAGTGAATTTGGGACCTAATGATAGAAGCCATTTGACATCCGAAGGGAACTCTACAGCAGTATTGTTTACAAACCATTTATCGTGAAATTCTATATTCATCGTTTGTTTCAGATTATCCTTTAAACGTTCAAGTTTCTTTATGTGTCTGTTTTTTATGCTCTCATTTACATTATTGTGTTTGTTTTCTTGGCTATTGAAGAATGTAGAGTATTCCCTTTGTGTAAGTTTATCGGTTATGAAGCTTTCTAGTTTTTGTATCCTTTTTAACTCTACCTTCTTTTGTATTTGTTTGAGAGAGATAGCAATATTTAATAATTTTGCATGAAAATGTTCAATATGCAATAAAAGCTTGCTCTCCAATTTTCTTTCAGTTTCATTATTAGAAAATTGAAAAATTTGATTCAAGTTATTCGTTGAATAACGAATGAAATTAGGAAACAAACCAAACTCTCTACATTTTAAAAGAAAAATTAGAGAATTATTGTTTTTTGTGTATGAGAGTGCCTCTCCGCTATATTCCTTAAGTTTGTTGCAAGTTTCTGTGTCGTAATAATTTCTAATGTGGTTGTAGAACTCCATTTTTGTTAGGTGGTGTTTACGGCGTGCCCTCCGTAATAATAATAAATTGTATAATATTTGTGACCTTTTATCGATAAAGATTGATATAACTTTTTGTGGGCTATAGGTCAATAAATTAAAGTTGTTATTTGATGTGCAACGTTTCGAGCATGTTTATGCTCTTCATCAGGCCTTTATTTATAAAAATTATAAAAGTTATACATACATACATTAATATAAAAAGTATTATATATGACGTCAAGTAACTTACAAACAATATTTAAAGAATTTACGTTAAGGGAATAAACCACTCATTATAGTTACATGATAATCTCATGAAATAAAATCTATTACAAAGAAACACATTAATTAAAAAGTTTAAACTTTAAATTTGAATTTACTGGTGGACAGGAAAAAAAACTCCATTTATCAAAACAATCACCTATACTTTAACCTGCTGTATGTTGTTGGTCGCTTAATCAGTTGGCTGTATGCGCTGCTAAGCTTTTCGCAGTCCGATCTCCGGTTGACAGCATTGTTGTTGTTATTTATGTGTAGCATCTCCAGCAACATTCTCTTTGAATAATGTTGCTCTGTTTGCAAAATCTCCACATTGTCCAAATCTGGTTTGTGTTTTTCCTGTAAACAATGGAGAGCTAATGCAGTTTTTTGTGCAGCCCTGCTGTTCAAATCAGATCTATGACCAGACAGACGATTTTTTAGTTTTTGCTTGGAGGTACCTATATAGACCGATGAACATGTTGTCTCTTTCCCACTCAAGCAATTGATCTTATAGATAATGTTGGCTTTCTCCATCTTATCCACTTTCCCTTTGATGTTAGTGAAAAGCTTGTCTTTCAGGGTATTTGCAGACTTGAAAGCAATTTTTGTTTTCGTCTTGTCTCTTATAGGTGCGGTGACGATACGGTTGGAGAGGTGGGGAATGAAAAGTGCGCTCTTGTACAAAGTTACTTGTTGGGCATCAATTTTTTTGTCTTTTTCGGTTTGTTGGTAGTTTTTGATGAGCTTGTTGACAATGATGGTGGGGAAGGAATTGAATAACAGGGTGTTCCGGATAATGTTTATATTGTTCTGGTGGAAGGAAACATCGCTTATGTCGAGAACACGGTTGACAAAGTTTTGTGCCGTGTTGATAATTATTGGTTTGGGTTGTTTGGAGTGAAAATTAATAAGGCGACCTGAAGCAGTAGGTTTTTTATACCAATCGAAAATCAGTCTATCATTCCGCCTTAAAACTTTCACATCCAAATATGGAAGTTCGCCATTTGATTCCAATTCGACCGTGAATTTGATTTTATTATTGAAAGAGTTCAATGCATTAAGTGTATTTTGTACTTCTTGGGATTTGATCACAACAAACAGGTCATCTACGTACTTGGTAATGATCTTGGGTTTATAATCCAATTTACCCAATACATCTTCTAGTAAAGTTTCCATAACTAAATCCGCTAGAATTGGAGAAGCTGGACTACCCATAGGTATACCTTGTTTTTGTTGGTAAATGGTGCCGGAGTACTCTAAATAATTGTTGTCAATGACACAAAATCTCAATATTTCCATAAATTTCGCTTTTTTAATATTGGTATATTCTTTAATTTTATCCCAATTCATCTTTGTGATATCCAAAACCAACGCAATCGGAATGCTAGTAAACAAGGAAACCACATCAAATGAAACCAATATTTCTCCATTTTCCAGTTGGAGAGGTGCAACTTTTTCAATGAAGTCTTTCGAATTCTTTACATTGAATTTCGAATTGTGTGTCAGATTCTGAAGAATTTTCACGACAAACTTCGAAAGCTCATAACAAGGGACGTTCGTAGAAGCACAGATAGGTCTCAAAGGTACGTTATCCTTATGGATTTTTGGTAATCCATATATTTTTGGGCTGCTAGCAGTGTACGTAGTCATCCTTTTCTTCTCAAATTCGGAAATCTGACCTTTAAACAAATATTTGACAAAATCATTGTTAGAAGTTTGCAACGTTGTTGTTGGGTTGTTTCTCAAAACCCTATAAACGTTCCTGTCGGTCATAAGTTCCTGCATTTTATTGTTGTAATTTGTTTTATACATAGCCACTGTAACATTTCCTTTATCAGCTGCGACAATATAAAAATCTTTATGTTTTCTAAGGAATAATTGGGCTATGTTATATATTTTGTTTAAGAATTTGTCAAACGGAGGAATATATGTTGATCTTAAATGGTTTTGTACAATCTCTGTAAAATTAGATCGAGCTATCTCCTGGTCACCCTGTTCTAAAGTTTTAACCAATTCTTCTCCATCAGCGATAATTTTGAAGAGTGGAAGCTCACCTTTCTTTGTTGGTAAAGTGAATTTGGGACCTAATGATAGAAGCCATTTGACATCCGAAGGGAACTCTACAGCAGTATTGTTTACAAACCATTTATCGTGAAATTCTATATTCATCGTTTGTTTCAGATTATCCTTTAAACGTTCAAGTTTCTTTATGTGTCTGTTTTTTATGCTCTCATTTACATTATTGTGTTTGTTTTCTTGGCTATTGAAGAATGTAGAGTATTCCCTTTGTGTAAGTTTATCGGTTATGAAGCTTTCTAGTTTTTGTATCCTTTTTAACTCTACCTTCTTTTGTATTTGTTTGAGAGAGATAGCAATATTTAATAATTTTGCATGAAAATGTTCAATATGCAATAAAAGCTTGCTCTCCAATTTTCTTTCAGTTTCATTATTAGAAAATTGAAAAATTTGATTCAAGTTATCGTTGAATAACGAATGAAATTAGGAAACAAACCAAACTCTCTACATTTTAAAAGAAAAATTAGAGAATTATTGTTTTTTGTGTATGAGAGTGCCTCTCCGCTATATTCCTTAAGTTTGTTGCAAGTTTCTGTGTCGTAATAATTTCTAATGTGGTTGTAGAACTCCATTTTTGTTAGGTGGTGTTTACGGCGTGCCCTCCGTAATAATAACAAATTGTATAATATTTGTGACCTTTTATCGATAAAGATTGATATAACTTTTTGTGGGCTATAGGTCAATAAATTAAAGTTGTTATTTGATGTGCAACGTTTCGAGCATGTTTATGCTCTTCATCAGGCCTTTATTTATAAAAATTATAAAAGTTATACATACATACATTAATATAAAAAGTATTATATATGACGTCAAGTAACTTACAAACAATATTTAAAGAATTTACGTTAAGGGAATAAACCACTCATTATAGTTACATGATAATCTCATGAAATAAAATCTATTACAAAGAAACACATTAATTAAAAAGTTTAAACTTTAAATTTGAATTTACTGGTGGACAGGAAAAAAAACTCCATTTATCAAAACAATCACCTATACTTTAACCTGCTGTATGTTGTTGGTCGCTTAATCAGTTGGCTGTATGCGCTGCTAAGCTTTTCGCAGTCCGATCTCCGGTTGACAGCATTGTTGTTGTTATTTATGTGTAGCATCTCCAGCAACATTCTCTTTGAATAATGTTGCTCTGTTTGCAAAATCTCCACATTATCCAAATCTGGTTTGTGTTTTTCCTGTAAACAATGGAGAGCTAATGCAGTTTTTTGTGCAGCCCTGCTGTTCAAATCAGATCTACGACCAGACAGACGATTTTTTAGTTTTTGCTTGGAGGTACCTATATAGACCGATGGACATGTTGTCTCTTTCCCACCCAAGCAATTGATGTTATAGATAATGTTGGCTTTCTCCATCTTATCCACTTTCCCTTTGATGTTAGTGAAAAGCTTGTCTTTCAGGGGATTTGCAGACTTGAAAGCAATTTTTGTTTTCGTCTTGTCTCTTATAGGTGCGGTGACGATACGTTATTGCCTTAACGTAAATTCTTTAAATATTGTTTGTAAGTTACTTGACGTCATATATAATACTTTTTATATTAATGTATGTATGTATAACTTTTATAATTTTTATAAATAAAGGCCTGATGAAGAGCATAAACATGCTCGAAACGTTGCACATCAAATAACAACTTTAATTTATTGACCTATAGCCCACAAAAAGTTATATCAATCTTTATCGATAAAAGGTCACAAATATTATACAATTTATTATTATTACGGAGGGCACGCCGTAAACACCACCTAACAAAAATGGAGTTCTACAACCACATTAGAAATTATTACGACACAGAAACTTGCAACAAACTTAAGGAACATAGCGGAGAGGCACTCTCATACACAAAAAACAATAATTCTCTAATTTTTCTTTTAAAATGTAGAGAGTTTGGTTTGTTTCCTAATTTCATTCGTTATTCAACGAATAACTTGAATCAAATTTTTCAATTTTCTAATAATGAAACTGAAAGAAAATTGGAGAGCAAGCTTTTATTGCATATTGAACATTTTCATGCAAAATTATTAAATATTGCTATCTCTCTCAAACAAATACAAAAGAAGGTAGAGTTAAAAAGGATACAAAAACTAGAAAGCTTCATAACCGATAAACTTACACAAAGGGAATGTTCTACATTCTTCAATAGCCAAGAAAACAAACACAATAATGTAAATGAGAGCATAAAAAACAGACACATAAAGAAACTTGAACGTTTAAAGGATAATCTGAAACAAACGATGAATATAGAATTTCACAATAAATGGTTTGTAAACAATACTGCTGTAGAGTTCCCTTCGGATGTCAAATGGCTTCTATCATTAGGTCCCAAATTCACTTTACCAACAAAGAAAGGTGAGCTTCCACTCTTCAAAATTATCGCTGATGGAGAAGAATTGGTTAAAACTTTAGAACAGGGTGACCAGGAGATAGCTCGATCTAATTTTTACAGAGATTGTACAAAACCATTTAAGATCAACATATATTCCTCCGTTTGACAAATTCTTAAACAAAATATATAACATAGCCCAATTATTCCTTAGAAAACATAAAGATGTTTATATTGTCGCAGCTGATAAAGGAAATGTTACAGTGGCTATGTATAAAACAGATTACAACAATAAAATGCAGGAACTTATGACCGACAGGAACGTTTATAGGGTTTTGAGAAACAACCCAACAACAACGTTGCAAACTTCTAACAATGATTTTGTCAAATATTTGTTTAAAGAAGGTCAGATTTCCGAATTTGAGAAGAAAAGGATGACTACGTACACTGCTAGCAGCCCAAAAATATATGGATTATCAAAAATTCATAAGGATAACGTACCTTTGAGACCTATCTGTGCTTCTACGAACGTCCCTTGTTATGAGCTTTCGAAGTTTGTCGTGAAAATTCTTCAGAATCTGACACACAATTCGAAATTCAATGTAAAGAATTCGAAAGACTTCATTGAAAAAGTTGCACCTCTCCAACTGGAAAATGGAGAAATATTGGTTTCATTTGATGTGGTTTCCTTGTTTACTAGCATTCCGATTGCGTTGGTTTTGGATATCACAAAGATGAATTGGGATAAAATTAAAGAATATACCAATATTAAAAAAGCGAAATTTATGGAAATATTGAGATTTTGTGTCATTGACAACAATTATTTAGAGTACTCCGGCACCATTTACCAACAAAAACAAGGTATACCTATGGGTAGTCCAGCTTCTCCAATTCTAGCGGATTTAGTTATGGAAACTTTACTAGAAGATGTATTGGGTAAATTGGATTATAAACCCAAGATCATTACCAAGTACGTAGATGACCTGTTTGTTGTGATCAAATCCCAAGAAGTACAAAATACACTTAATGCATTGAACTCTTTCAATAATAAAATCAAATTCACGGTCGAATTGGAATCAAATGGCGAACTTCCATATTTGGATGTGAAAGTTTTAAGGCGGAATGATAGACTGATTTTCGATTGGTATAAAAAACCTACTGCTTCAGGTCGCCTTATTAATTTTCACTCCAAACAACCCAAACCAATAATTATCAACACGGCACAAAACTTTGTCAACCGTGTTCTCGACATAAGCGATGTTTCCTTCCACCAGAACAATATAAACATTATCCGGAACACCCTGTTATTCAATTCCTTCCCCACCATCATTGTCAACAAGCTCATCAAAAACTACCAACAAACCGAAAAAGACAAAAAAATTGATGCCCAACAAGTAACTTTGTACAAGAGCGCACTTTTCATTCCCCACCTCTCCAACCGTATCGTCACCGCACCTATAAGAGACAAGACGAAAACAAAAATTGCTTTCAAGTCTGCAAGTCCCCTGAAAGACAAGCTTTTCACTAACATCAAAGGGAAAGTGGATAAGATGGAGAAAGCCAACATTATCTATAAGATCAATTGCTTGAGTGGGAAAGAGACAACATGTTCATCGGTCTATATAGGTACCTCCAAGCAAAAACTAAAAAATCGTCTGTCTGGTCATAGATCTGATTTGAACAGCAGGGCTGCACAAAAAACTGCATTAGCTCTCCATTGTTTACAGGAAAAACACAAACCAGATTTGGACAATGTGGAGATTTTGCAAACAGAGCAACATTATTCAAAGAGAATGTTGCTGGAGATGCTACACATAAATAACAACAACAATGCTGTCAACCGGAGATCGGACTGCGAAAAGCTTAGCAGCGCATACAGCCAACTGATTAAGCGACCAACAACATACAGCAGGTTAAAGTATAGGTGATTGTTTTGATAAATGGAGTTTTTTTTCCTGTCCACCAGTAAATTCAAATTTAAAGTTTAAACTTTTTAATTAATGTGTTTCTTTGTAATAGATTTTATTTCATGAGATTATCATGTAACTATAATGAGTGGTTTATTCCCTTAACGTAAATTCTTTAAATATTGTTTGTAAGTTACTTGACGTCATATATAATACTTTTTATATTAATGTATGTATGTATAACTTTTATAATTTTTATAAATAAAGGCCTGATGAAGAGCATAAACATGCTCGAAACGTTGCACATCAAATAACAACTTTAATTTATTGACCTATAGCCCACAAAAAGTTATATCAATCTTTATCGATAAAAGGTCACAAATATTATACAATTTATTATTATTACGGAGGGCACGCCGTAAATACCACCTAACAAAAATGGAGTTCTACAACCACATTAGAAATTATTACGACACAGAAACTTGCAACAAACTTAAGGAATATAGCGGAGAGGCACTCTCATACACAAAAAACAATAATTCTCTAATTTTTCTTTTAAAATGTAGAGAGTTTGGTTTGTTTCCTAATTTCATTCGTTATTCAACGAATAACTTGAATCAAATTTTTCAATTTTCTAATAATGAAACTGAAAGAAAATTGGAGAGGAAGCTTTTATTGCATATTGAACATTTTCATGCAAAATTATTAAATATTGCTATCTCTCTCAAACAAATACAAAAGAAGGTAGAGTTAAAAAGGATACAAAAACTAGAAAGCTTCATAACCGATAAACTTACACAAAGGGAATGTTCTACATTCTTCAATAGCCAAGAAAACAAACACAATAATGTAAATGAGAGCATAAAAAACAGACACATAAAGAAACTTGAACGTTTAAAGGATAATCTGAAACAAACGATGAATATAGAATTTCACAATAAATGGTTTGTAAACAATACTGCTGTAGAGTTCCCTTCGGATGTCAAATGGCTTCTATCATTAGGTCCCAAATTCACTTTACCAACAAAGAAAGGTGAGCTTCCACTCTTCAAAATTATCGCTGATGGAGAAGAATTGGTTAAAACTTTAGAACAGGGTGACCAGGAGATAGCTCGATCTAATTTTTACAGAGATTGTACAAAACCATTTAAGATCAACATATATTCCTCCGTTTGACAAATTCTTAAACAAAATATATAACATAGCCCAATTATTCCTTAGAAAACATAAAGATGTTTATATTGTCGCAGCTGATAAAGGAAATGTTACAGTGGCTATGTATAAAACAGATTACAACAATAAAATGCAGGAACTTATGACCGACAGGAACGTTTATAGGGTTTTGAGAAACAACCCAACAACAACGTTGCAAACTTCTAACAATGATTTTGTCAAATATTTGTTTAAAGAAGGTCAGATTTCCGAATTTGAGAAGAAAAGGATGACTACGTACACTGCTAGCAGCCCAAAAATATATGGATTATCAAAAATTCATAAGGATAACGTACCTTTGAGACCTATCTGTGCTTCTACGAACGTCCCTTGTTATGAGCTTTCGAAGTTTGTCGTGAAAATTCTTCAGAATCTGACACACAATTCGAAATTCAATGTAAAGAATTCGAAAGACTTCATTGAAAAAGTTGCACCTCTCCAACTGGAAAATGGAGAAATATTGGTTTCATTTGATGTGGTTTCCTTGTTTACTAGCATTCCGATTGCGTTGGTTTTGGATATCACAAAGATGAATTGGGATAAAATTAAAGAATATACCAATATTAAAAAAGCGAAATTTATGGAAATATTGAGATTTTGTGTCATTGACAACAATTATTTAGAGTACTCCGGCACCATTTACCAACAAAAACAAGGTATACCTATGGGTAGTCCAGCTTCTCCAATTCTAGCGGATTTAGTTATGGAAACTTTACTAGAAGATGTATTGGGTAAATTGGATTATAAACCCAAGATCATTACCAAGTACGTAGATGACCTGTTTGTTGTGATCAAATCCCAAGAAGTACAAAATACACTTAATGCATTGAACTCTTTCAATAATAAAATCAAATTCACGGTCGAATTGGAATCAAATGGCGAACTTCCATATTTGGATGTGAAAGTTTTAAGGCGGAATGATAGACTGATTTTCGATTGGTATAAAAAACCTACTGCTTCAGGTCGCCTTATTAATTTTCACTCCAAACAACCCAAACCAATAATTATCAACACGGCACAAAACTTTGTCAACCGTGTTCTCGACATAAGCGATGTTTCCTTCCACCAGAACAATATAAACATTATCCGGAACACCCTGTTATTCAATTCCTTCCCCACCATCATTGTCAACAAGCTCATCAAAAACTACCAACAAACCGAAAAAGACAAAAAAATTGATGCCCAACAAGTAACTTTGTACAAGAGCGCACTTTTCATTCCCCACCTCTCCAACCGTATCGTCACCGCACCTATAAGAGACAAGACGAAAACAAAAATTGCTTTCAAGTCTGCAAATCCCCTGAAAGACAAGCTTTTCACTAACATCAAAGGGAAAGTGGATAAGATGGAGAAAGCCAACATTATCTATAAGATCAATTGCTTGAGTGGGAAAGAGACAACATGTTCATCGGTCTATATAGGTACCTCCAAGCAAAAACTAAAAAATCGTCTGTCTGGTCATAGATCTGATTTGAACAGCAGGGCTGCACAAAAAACTGCATTAGCTCTCCATTGTTTACAGGAAAAACACAAACCAGATTTGGACAATGTGGAGATTTTGCAAACAGAGCAACATTATTCAAAGAGAATGTTGCTGGAGATGCTACATAAATAACAACAACAATGCTGTCAACCGGAGATCGGACTGCGAAAAGCTTAGCAGCGCATACAGCCAACTGATTAAGCGACCAACAACATACAGCAGGTTAAAGTATAGGTGATTGTTTTGATAAATGGAGTTTTTTTTCCTGTCCACCAGTAAATTCAAATTTAAAGTTTAAACTTTTTAATTAATGTGTTTCTTTGTAATAGATTTTATTTCATGAGATTATCATGTAACTATAATGAGTGGTTTATTCCCTTAACGTAAATTCTTTAAATATTGTTTGTAAGTTACTTGACGTCATATATAATACTTTTTATATTAATGTATGTATGTATAACTTTTATAATTTTTATAAATAAAGGCCTGATGAAGAGCATAAACATGCTCGAAACGTTGCACATCAAATAACAACTTTAATTTATTGACCTATAGCCCACAAAAAGTTATATCAATCTTTATCGATAAAAGGTCACAAATATTATACAATTTATTATTATTACGGAGGGCACGCCGTAAACACCACCTAACAAAAATGGAGTTCTACAACCACATTAGAAATTATTACGACACAGAAACTTGCAACAAACTTAAGGAATATAGCGGAGAGGCACTCTCATACACAAAAAACAATAATTCTCTAATTTTTCTTTTAAAATGTAGAGAGTTTGGTTTGTTTCCTAATTTCATTCGTTATTCAACGAATAACTTGAATCAAATTTTTCAATTTTCTAATAATGAAACTGAAAGAAAATTGGAGAGCAAGCTTTTATTGCATATTGAACATTTTCATGCAAAATTATTAAATATTGCTATCTCTCTCAAACAAATACAAAAGAAGGTAGAGTTAAAAAGGATACAAAAACTAGAAAGCTTCATAACCGATAAACTTACACAAAGGGAATGTTCTACATTCTTCAATAGCCAAGAAAACAAACACAATAATGTAAATGAGAGCATAAAAAACAGACACATAAAGAAACTTGAACGTTTAAAGGATAATCTGAAACAAACGATGAATATAGAATTTCACGATAAATGGTTTGTAAACAATACTGCTGTAGAGTTCCCTTCGGATGTCAAATGGCTTCTATCATTAGGTCCCAAATTCACTTTACCAACAAAGAAAGGTGAGCTTCCACTCTTCAAAATTATCGCTGATGGAGAAGAATTGGTTAAAACTTTAGAACAGGGTGACCAGGAGATAGCTCGATCTAATTTTACAGAGATTGTACAAAACCATTTAAGATCAACATATATTCCTCCGTTTGACAAATTCTTAAACAAAATATATAACATAGCCCAATTATTCCTTAGAAAACATAAAGATGTTTATATTGTCGCAGCTGATAAAGGAAATGTTACAGTGGCTATGTATAAAACTGATTACAACAATAAAATGCAGGAACTTATGACCGACAGGAACGTTTATAGGGTTTTGAGAAACAACCCAACAACAACGTTGCAAACTTCTAACAATGATTTTGTCAAATATTTGTTTAAAGAAGGTCAGATTTCCGAATTTGAGAAGAAAAGGATGACTACGTACACTGCTAGCAGCCCAAAAATATATGGATTATCAAAAATTCATAAGGATAACGTACCTTTGAGACCTATCTGTGCTTCTACGAACGTCCCTTGTTATGAGCTTTCGAAGTTTGTCGTGAAAATTCTTCAGAATCTGACACACAATTCGAAATTCAATGTAAAGAATTCGAAAGACTTCATTGAAAAAGTTGCACCTCTCCAACTGGAAAATGGAGAAATATTGGTTTCATTTGATGTGGTTTCCTTGTTTACTAGCATTCCGATTGCGTTGGTTTTGGATATCACAAAGATGAATTGGGATAAAATTAAAGAATATACCAATATTAAAAAAGCGAAATTTATGGAAATATTGAGATTTTGTGTCATTGACAACAATTATTTAGAGTACTCCGGCACCATTTACCAACAAAAACAAGGTATACATGGGTAGTCCAGCTTCTCCAATTCTAGCGGATTTAGTTATGGAAACTTTACTAGAAGATGTATTGGGTAAATTGGATTATAAACCCAAGATCATTACCAAGTACGTAGATGACCTGTTTGTTGTGATCAAATCCCAAGAAGTACAAAATACACTTAATGCATTGAACTCTTTCAATAATAAAATCAAATTCACGGTCGAATTGGAATCAAATGGCGAACTTCCATATTTGGATGTGAAAGTTTTAAGGCGGAATGATAGACTGATTTTCGATTGGTATAAAAAACCTACTGCTTCAGGTCGCCTTATTAATTTTCACTCCAAACAACCCAAACCAATAATTATCAACACGGCACAAAACTTTGTCAACCGTGTTCTCGACATAAGCGATGTTTCCTTCCACCAGAACAATATAAACATTATCCGGAACACCCTGTTATTCAATTCCTTCCCCACCATCATTGTCAACAAGCTCATCAAAAACTACCAACAAACCGAAAAAGACAAAAAAATTGATGCCCAACAAGTAACTTTGTACAAGAGCGCACTTTTCATTCCCCACCTCTCCAACCGTATCGTCACCGCACCTATAAGAGACAAGACGAAAACAAAAATTGCTTTCAAGTCTGCAAATCCCCTGAAAGACAAGCTTTTCACTAACATCAAAGGGAAAGTGGATAAAATGGAGAAAGCCAACATTATCTATAAGATCAATTGCTTGAGTGGGAAAGAGACAACATGTTCATCGGTCTATATAGGTACCTCCAAGCAAAAACTAAAAAATCGTCTGTCTGGTCATAGATCTGATTTGAACAGCAGGGCTGCACAAAAAACTGCATTAGCTCTCCATTGTTTACAGGAAAAACACAAACCAGATTTGGACAATGTGGAGATTTTGCAAACAGAGCAACATTATTCAAAGAGAATGTTGCTGGAGATGCTACACATAAATAACAACAACAATGCTGTCAACCGGAGATCGGACTGCGAAAAGCTTAGCAGCGCATACAGCCAACTGATTAAGCGACCAACAACATACAGCAGGTTAAAGTATAGGTGATTGTTTTGATAAATGGAGTTTTTTTTCCTGTCCACCAGTAAATTCAAATTTAAAGTTTAAACTTTTTAATTAATGTGTTTCTTTGTAATAGATTTTATTTCATGAGATTATCATGTAACTATAATGAGCGGTTTATTCCCTTAACGTAAATTCTTTAAATATTGTTTGTAAGTTACTTGACGTCCTATATAATACTTTTTATATTAATGTATGTATGTATAACTTTTATAATTTTTATAAATAAAGGCCTGATGAAGAGCATAAACATGCTCGAAACGTTGCACATCAAATAACATCTTTAATTTATTGACCTATAGCCCACAAAAAGTTATATCAATCTTTATCGATAAAAGGTCACAAATATTATACAATTTATTGTTATAGAAATAACATACAAGAACTCATGGAAAGTTTTTACTGGCCAGAGTTAAGGAAAAACACAAAGGCATATAATAAAAAATGCGTAGCATGTCTTTTCGGGCGATATGATCGTAATCCTCCAAAAGAACCTCTAACCATATCACATATATACACACGTAGGAACACACATCAACATGGATATTTATTTAAATGATAAGCATACCTTCCTTACGGCGAAAGATAAATATGGTAAGTATATGGTGATCAGGTATATAGAAAACCGACTTGAACTCTATAATAAAATCGAAGAAGTATTGGTATATATATTTCCACAATGCAAAAGACTGATGACGGATAATGAGAATTGTTTCAATACAACTATGTTTAAGAACATATGTGAAAAATATGGAATTCAAAAAATCACAAAAACAGTATACAGATCTACCTCAAGCGGACAGGTAGAACGTTCGCATAACACGGTATCCGAATTGACAAGAATATTAATGATTCAAAACTGCATAAATGTTATTGATGAAATATTCTATTCGGTAAAAGAAATTAATAATTCATTCCATACAGTCACGGGACTTAGACCTTGTGAAATATTTTTCAACCAAGCTAAATACAATAATAATCGGGACATTTTTGAAAAACTTGAATGTGCATCAAGTAAAGTTTTGGTGAGACTAAATAAAGGAACTATCCATAAGGAATATAGTAAAGTAGAAAAAATTATTGTAAGAATATTAGGTCTCAGAAAAAAGTCTAATTCTAGACATATGCTTTATGTGGTAGAAAAAGATTGTGGTGACACAGTAGTAACTACAAAGGGTATAGTTGTCCATAAATTACTAGGGAGTGCAACGTTGCATATTCAAGGGCAGGTAAAAACAAGAAACGTGAAAGACCATAAATACATTTTAACAAAAACAGATGATGTCTTCATATATGAGAATACAGAATTATTATATCATATAAGTAATTTGACTAATTTAATTAAAACATTTCAAGATTTAAAGTTAAAAAATAATTATAAATTTAGTGAAGAAGAAAAGATATGGGTAGGAAAAATCAGAAATCTAATAGACCAATTAGATTAACATAGAAGTAAGAGAGCTATAAACTTTTAAGGAACCATTATTAAGTATATATATGGAAATCCTGACAATAACGATTTAGTCTAAATAGAAATCGAACTAAATAATATTATTTCAAATAATAATAAACAGAAAGCTATCAACGCAAATTTTGATAAGATAATTAGGGAACTTGAACCTACAAATATTAAAACACATATACTATAAGCACATATTTGTATGAATAAAATAAAACAAAAATAAATCGGGTGACACAACGGCTCATGAAGAACCAGGGCCTAGTGACTAACAACTCGCAGCCATTCCTGTGTGCGCCTTTCGACAGGAATGGAAGGGACCTACAATTTTATGCCGAATCCGAACGGCTAGACGAGAAGCACTTATTCGTGACAAGTGATACTCTTGGAGGATTTGTCAATTCCTCGCAAGAGGCAGTAGCCCTTAACCATTAACAAATATACAATATTAACGAACCAACGCGAAACTTATAAAATCACACCTATTTCATATAAACATGGTAAAATTATTCTAGATGAAAAAATTGCTAAATGCAAAAATAATTATACAAGAATTTATAAATGTCAAAACTATTTAAACAAATATATATGTAAGCTAAATAAAGAAAATGATGATTGTAACATACCTATATTAAACAATAAACAAACGAATTGTAATATTATTCAAGAATATAATTATCCACTAAAAGAAATTGGTGCAGGAATCATCTTGCTAGATGGAGATCATGTTATAAATAATAAAAAAAAATTAAAGGTACAAACCTTATTGAATTCAATGAACAATTAATATTGATGATAAACAATTTATAAATATTAAACAAAAATTAAAAGAAATAATTTTACAAAGGCATAATGAAACTTTTTTAATAAATCAGATATTAGAATCAAAAACTTTATATGCATTCGATAATATTGATTCATTAAACAAATTTGTAATTCCATTTGAGGAAAACCCTATTATGTCAAGTATAAAAGCAAAAATAAGTACTGTAATAATAATATTATGTATAATTCTCCTTATTAAAATAATAAATTTATGTATTAACTATAGAAAGACAAAAGCAGAGAAACGCTTTCAAAAAATTTACGAGCTGGAACTCGAAAAGCAGAAATTAAAATTATTAAATGTAGATGTTTAAAAATACGGGACGTATTTATTTGAGGAGGGGGAGAGTTAACGCACCCTGTTTATTATAGATATATCCTAGTATACACAAATACAATCAGCTACATCCTATGTAAATCCACACAATTATGTCTTTATCCTAAATGATTATGTATAAGAAATACTTTCCCCTACATAAGATAAGGAAGGTTTATATATTGGTGGGTAAACACAGTTGAGCACTTAAGTGCAGATATTCAAACCCGATGGACATAAGTATCCAGGAGGATTTAAGTCAGTAAAATAAGTAAAATAAGATATTTAGATTATATAAAGCAATTTAAGGATTTAGATCCCAAAAATAAATATCTTTTATTTAAATAATACAAAGTGTATTATTAATTCGCGCGAGTTATGGTTTCTTATAACGGAGAAAAAAACATTTAAAGTTTTCTTTTAAACTATAATCTTTTTATTAATAATCTATATTATACATATGTTAACAATAAACGTGATGGTCTTCGACTGACTTAGGCATCAACTGCTTTCTCGATAAGAGCGGAGTCGAAAATAGTAATACTGGTTTTGTTTAATATACAATACAGGTTTTTGTAGTTAATGATAATTAACATTGTGATGATTATTATTATAACTCTATTCTCGTGAAGTTGATTGTTGTGGACTTGTGGGTACAGTGGGTATGTCGTGTATTGTACTCGTACATAACTCCTCCCCCTCCAGATTCAGGTGTTATACAAAGCGTTGAACAGCTGATGCATTTATTAGTATCGTTGATGATAAGAAGAAAATATTTGATGCCTGTCCTTTTTTTTTTTTTTTTTTTTTTTTGTTAATGATAGACAATATTTCATTATTTAATTTAGTATTATGATTTCTAACGTAGTTATTGCTTATGCATCGTTGGGTATATGTTACATAGATACAATTATTTTACTTTTGCTCATACAAAAATACAATCACTGTATTAAATTTAATTATTTGTAGGTGATATTGAAATTTATTTTATTATAAATATATATCTGAACATAATGAAAGTAGGTACTTAGTAATATAATTTAGCTTATTTATGATTTCTGTATGTAATTAATCAGTAATTAATTTTTTTTTTATTTTTTTTTTTAGACAATTTCTTAATTTTTATTGTTTTATTTTGTATATGCGTTACTTTATTTGTAAAGTATTATATATGCAAATGTATACCACTGCTATGGTGAAGTTACTTAATGGACGTTAGGAATTTCTTTAAAATATGTTTCGGTTGGTTTAGATCTTTCTGGGTTGGGGCCAGGTCAAATTTATAAATATATATTGTACTAATATTACTATTATTTTTCCTAAGAAGTATCAGCTGTCGAGAGTTGTTTAAATTTACGCTTTCTTTTTATTTTATTTTTATGTGATTTTCTGTTTTGTGGTGTAATGACTACAACTTTTTTATCTGATTTAACTTTTAATTTCTTAAATCTAGGGGTTAGTTTGTTACGTCAATTGTTAAATTCAAAAATAGTATCATTTTCCTGAAAATTTGGTGGGTCTTCTCTTTTTGTATTTAATTTGTTTATTATTGATTTGTTATGTTGCTCTATTTTGTTTTTAATTTGTTCAAAAAGACTTGTTTGAAAATAACGTAATTTATTTAGATAGTCATGTTTTGATTCATAATAAATATTCTTAATAAACTTAGGTGTTCTACCTGTAAATAGTTCTATGGGTGTTAAGTTAGTAACAGAGTGAATACTGTTGTTGTAGGTTATGAGGGCTTCGTTAAGTATGTCTTTCGATATTTGTTTCTTATCTTTATCATAAATAATTCGATAGATTTCCGTTAAGGTGGTATGGAATCTTTCCACTGGTGAGTTTCCTGTTGAGTTTTGAGTTGTTGTTATATGTAGCTTTATTTCATACTGGTCACAAAATTCTTTAAATAAATTTGAGTTGAATTCTGATCCAGGATCACAAACAATTTTTTTCGGAGAACCGTGATTACTGAAAAATTCTCTCAATGATTGAATTATATTGATGCTGTTACGAGCTGTTAAAATAAATGCCGAGGCAAATTTAGAGAACCTATCAACTACCGTCAAAATCTGTTGGTTATGTATTGCGTATACATCGATGTGTAAGATATCTAAAGGAAGGCTAGGTGTTTCGGTGACCTCATATTTAACTTTTGGGGGATGTCTCTCATATTTCAGCAACTGGCAAGTTTCACAATTATTTATAACTTTTGTGATTTTAGTTTTCATATTAGGAAAATCGTAAGTTCGGCGAAGGTGTTGAAATGTCTCATTAATGCCTCTGTGGTTGAATTTTTAATGGTATTCATTTATTGTTTCGTCTTGTTCATCATTGTTTACTATGTCATTTAACAATTTCTTGCAGCGAATAAGTTTAAATACTTTATGATAAGAAAACAGTTTTGAAAAAACGATTTGGACTATCCTAAAAGTGTCATCATCAGTATATAAAGCCATAAGTTTCTTAGGAGCCATGTTGTTTTTTAAAATTGATGTTATTAATTGTTCATTGTATAAACCTGGCTGTCTAAAGACTCTTCGACGCTTAGTCTGGAATAATATCTTATAAGTCATATCCGGTATCGTTTGGCAATCTGTTTTTGTAAGAATAAGTTGATCAGTGAATTTATTCAAGGGACGTTCTGAAATTGCTATTCCATCATCTAAATTTTCAAGGGCAGAATGGACTGTTGATATTTTAGAACTTGTTTCTACATCGGCTACATTATTTTGTAAGGATTCATTAGCATTAACTTCAATGCGACTTAAAGCGTCAGCATTGGTATTTAACTTACCTTTCTTGTAGTGAATTTCATACTCAAATTCCTCAAGTTTAAGTCGCCATCTTATCAATTTCGAGTTGGTGTCTTTTAAAGAAAACAGCCAAGTCAGTGGTTCATGGTCTGTTACTATATGAAACTTACGTCCATACAGGTATGGGCGGAAATGTTTTGTGGCCCAAACAATTGCTAGTAGCTCTTTTTCCACTGTACTGTAATTTATTTCTGAATCTGATAATGTGCGTGAAGCATAAGATATCGGCTTGTCAGAACCTATTGGGCCCTGACTTAGGACTGCACCTAAAGCAAAGTTGCTAGCATCAGTTGTCAGATTAAAAGGTTTTGAAAAATCTGGATATTGCAAAAGTGGATCATTACTAAGAATATCTTTGCAATGCTCAAAACAATTACAATAACGTTCGTCTAATAATATTTTCTTTCCTTTTTTTAAGCATTCTGTCAATGGTTTTGTTAGTTTAGCAAAATCCTGAATAAATTTCCTGTAGTACCCTAACAAGCCAAGGAAGGACTTGATTTGCTTTTGTGTGCGAGGAATGGGAATTTTTTGTATGAAATCTATTTTGTCAGGGTTTGGTTTTACTCCATGAGGTGTAACAATATGGCCAAGAAAGGCTACTTCTTTCCTCAAGAACTCCGATTTATTGAGCTGAACTTTAAGGTTAGCTTGTTGTAACCTAGAGAAAACTTTTTTAAGGTTTTCTAAATGCTCTTGTAGCGAGGTGGAAAAAACAATGATATCGTCCATATAAATAAGGCAAATTCTTCCTTGCATGTCTCTCAAAACATTATCCATGACTCTTTGAAAAATACATGGGGCATTTTTAAGCCCGAATGGCATTCTAATAAATTCATAATGTCCATTATTCACTGTGAAAGCTGTTTTATTTATGTCTCTACGGTCTATTTCAATTTGATGGAATCCGGAAGCCAAGTCGAGAGTCGAAAAATACATACTCCTTCCTAATTTATCCAAAATATCTTCTATGTTGGGAAGTGGATATCGATCGCCGACTGTTTTTTCATTAAGCTTACGATAATCCACTACCAGACGCCACTTTTGTTTGTTGGATGCATCCATCTTTTTTGGAACAATCCATATTGGACTGCTCCATGGGGAGTAACTCGGTCTTATGATTCCCTGTCTAAGAAGTTCTCGTATTTGGTTATGAATCTCTTCCTTGTGGATTTGCGGGTATCTGTACGACTTCGTATAAATGGGAGTCTCATCGTTTGTTCTAATGCGGTGTTTGATTGCATTCGTGAACGACAGTGCATTGCCCTCTTTGAAAAATATGTCGTCATACTGTCTGCAGAGTTTAAAAAGTTGTTCTTTTTCCTCTACATTCATGTGGTCTGTCCGCAGTAAGTTCGTAATATCGTTAGTTGAAACTTGTCCAGTTTGAATTGAATTATATTTAATATTGACATTATTAACTTCGTGAAAATTTTTAAAAAGTTCAACCTTTAAAGGTTGTTCCAAAAACAATTTTTGTTCGTCGTTTGACAAGTTGATCACTTCTACGCGGCTATACCAGTTGATAGATCTAAAAATTCCTTCAGGTATTTTTAAGAATTGATTGATCATTGTAGGTTTTATATAAATATCTCCGTTTTCTTTATCTACAGGTAAACTAGCTATAATTTTAGAATTTGGTGGAATATGGAAAATGTTTGAAGTATAGTTGGGTTTAAACTCTAGTGGTATTACAGAGGTTTTTGTTTCGAAAAGTTTATCTTTTAAGTTCACTTTTGCTTTTAAAAGTTTCATCATCTCTAAACCTATTAATCCATCAAAATAGGAATGAAATTTAAAAACTATGAACTTGAATGTCTCGTCTGTATTTAATTCCTTAAATGCGGGGAGTGTTACTTGCCTATTTAGTTCGTGTTTGTTATATAAAGTGGTAATCAAAATAGGTTTAATTAATTCATGTGTGTCGGGGTTTGTAGAGGCTGGGTTAATAAAGTTTATTGAAGCACCTGTGTCTATTAGGAACTTAAGTGGCCTTCCTGAATTAGACGTGATGGAAATATAAGGCAGTGCATTTGTGCACTCCTTGTCTTTATTCATGTCAATGAATCCTACTTGTTTTCCGAGGCAATAAACCGAAAATTTGTGTCATCTATTTCGTGATTTCTTTCGTCGTCATAGTTATAATATCCTTCAGATATACCTTGTTGTTCCAAAGGAATATATTGGTCTAGTTCTGGGTAATAGTATGATGGTTCGGGGTTAGAGTCTACATAATTAGCTGAGCTTGTTTCTATTGATGGATTGTTATGGTATGTGGGATCTTGTTCTATATTATGTACTTCTTTAGATGGATAGTAAGGGTTGTAGTTGTTGTTTGTCATCCTATTGTTGTTCGTATTGGGTGGGGTTCTGAAATTTGATTGCTGAGTCCTAGCATTTCGGGTTGTAGCGCTGGCTATATCCATTGGAGTTGGATACTTTAGGGGAATTTGACTGGGATTCGTAGGTGTGGGTACTGCTATGTTTTGGTTTTGATATGGAATGACCTGGTTATTGGACGGAATAGGTTGAGAAGAATTTATAAGTCTGTTTGGTAAAATATTTTGATATTGATACGGAATGAACTGGTTATTAAACGTATTAGGCTGAGAAGAACTATTTGTTGGTCTATTTGCTGCAAAATTTTGATTTTGGTATGGATATGAATTATTACCAAATGGAATACGCATGATTTGATCTTGACGCTGATTAATGTAAGTAGAAGGGTTTTCAAAATAGGTATTGTTATTGTGAGGAATCGGTTGTATGTTTTGTCTAGGAACAATTATGTAAGCTTTTTGGCCAAGGGATATATTACCTTGACTAAGTGTAAACGGATTTTGATTTGTAGTTGTTGAATAATTAGGCTTATTTAACTTGGTAGTAACATTTGGAACCGTGTATTTCATGTAATAAGTGTTTTGCTCTCTAATGCAGAAACTAAAAGCTTCTTGAAGGGTGGTGGGTCTCATAGCCCTAACAGTTGAACCTAAGGGTTCTCTAAGGCCAATGAGAAATGTGTTAAGACACATCTCTGAATAAAGTCCGCTTTTGGCTGAAACTACATTAGTGTTTACTTCATGAATATGAACATGGTTAATAAGCGTTGACAAAATTTCTATAATTTTTGAGTAATATACTTCAATGGTATCATTTAATTGTCTTATGTTATGCAGGTCTCTAATAAGAGACGTTTCACTTCTCTTATCAGAGTAATGCAAAATCAGATTAGCTTTAATTTGAGGCCACTCTAAAGGTGTGCCAAACATGTTTAATACTTCGTTTGCTTCACCAGTAATCTTGTTTCTTATTGCTGCTCTTATTATGCGACCATATGCTGTGTTGTTAATATTTCTCATAATGCTTAGTATTTCTTCAACATTGTTCAAAAATTCGTAGAGTAGTCTACGATTACCATTAAATTGAGGAAGATCCTTAACGGCATCCGGAATTTTTAAAGTATGAAAGATATTATTAATTTCACTATTGTTCGAAGCATTACTCAAACTGCATGTCCCATTTCCTACGCTGTTATTTGTGTTAGTATTATCTGTTAAGATACCTGAATTATTGTTTGAATTTTGAAATTCATTAATTAAACTATTGCCGTTAACTATACTATTTAAAAGCGAACTATCTACACCCACGCCAGAAGATCCAAGAGGGAAAGCAGTATTAACTGGACTATTATTCGCCATTATTTGTGAAAAGTTGTCCTCGTCTTCTTCACTATTACACTCTGGGATACAATAAGGTCTATATATATTTGAACTCTTTTTGTTAAAACTATTTTTAGTTGACTTATATCCACTCATATGTATGAAAATAGAAAATAAATATAATAATATTATAATATATGTGTTAATTAATAAGGTTTAATCAAATAATAATAATATACATATGCATGTATGAATATAAAATATAAATGTATAGGTAATTCTAAAGTGGCTGGTAAATTTATATTTAAGCTTTTTAAATAACAGTAATAACGGTAATAACAGTAAGAACAGTAATTCTTTAATTTACATCACATACCCATTGAACACATTATTTTTTGTTTTACTTTAATATTTAATTTTAAGTTGAATAAACTTGTGATTTTAATAATCTGCCGAAAGTTCATTCAAGGCCAATGAATAGAAATTCTCCACTCGAGGTGTGCCTTGTTCCTCTATTTTGCAAAGATTCACTTAACACCAATATGATCTAGATGTGAAGTTCACGTGAGTAGGTACAGTCAACTACTTTGAAAAGTTAAGCTTGTGCAATTTTCTTTGCACTATCAATATTCCTTTGATATACAAAACTCACAAACTAATATTGAATTCAACATTCGTGAACTTCGAAAAATTTGCAAAAAAACGACTGCGCCAGTTATGGTTTCTTATAACGGAGAAAAAAACATTTAAAGTTTTCTTTTAAACTATAATCTTTTTATTAATAATCTATATTATACATATGTTAACAATAAACGTGATGGTCTTCGACTGACTTAGGCATCAACTGCTTTCTCGATAAGAGCGGAGTCGAAAATAGTAATACTGGTTTTGTTTAATATACAATACAGGTTTTTGTAGTTAATGATAATTAACATTGTGATGATTATTATTATAACTCTATTCTCGTGAAGTTGATTGTTGTGGACTTGTGGGTACAGTGGGTATGTCGTGTATTGTACTCGTACATAACTCGCGCACTTTTTTACATTATCAATACGATATTTCTTTTAAAGCATTTTTAAAGAACTTTGAAATACTTATTATTTATTAGAGGTTTTATATTGACGTCATAACTTTCTTATTACCACCTGAAGCAATAAAAGATCGAAATTGATAAAGAAGCAAGCTTCAATTGTTGATTAATATGTGTCGGTACCTAGTTGGGTGCTCAGGGAAAAGAAGAGAGAAAACAAAATTCCAGACTTTTTCCCTCTAAAATGTCAATTATATTGTATAAAGTTATGATATGATTGTCAGTAAACACAATACAATTATATTCAAAACTTGTATTATATTATGGGCAGTATTCATAGACATATTTTAAAGTCTTTTGGGAAAAATATATCAAAATGTCAATTGATATTAAAATGTATGAATATTTTGATATGGTATCGATATGGTACTGAAACTGAAAATATGACCAAGTGCACAAAGGTTAATATGTTATTTTCAGTTTCAGCAGAATCTGAAACTCAAACGAACTCTGTAACCAATTATTTATTTGGTTTTGACATCTTGAAAAATTCATTAAATGTCTCTACTTGTTGCTTTATCGCTTGATATTATTTTCCTTATACCTCTGAAATGATGCAAGGACGAATATCTGGTGCTGTTTTCCAATTTATGTAAAATTTCTTACCATCTTTTAACAAATTTTTTGAAATTTAAAATGTCAGAAATTGAAAGAAAATTGTAGGAGAATCATTTAATAAACTATTGTTTTGCTTAACACAGGTACATAAATGTCTATGAACTATGAATAAGATCTATGTTTATTTAAAGAATAGAACCAAAACTGTGTTATAGAAATAACATACAAGAACTCATGGAAAGTTTTTACTGGCCAGAGTTAAGGAAAAACGCAAAGGCATATAATAAAAAACGCGTAGCATGTCTTTTCGGGCGATATGATCGTAATCCTCCAAAAGAACCTCTAACCATATCACATATATACACACGTAGGAACACACATCAACATGGATATTTATTTAAATGATAAGCATACCTTCCTTACGGCGAAAGATAAATATAGTAAGTATATGGTGATCAGGTATATAGAAAACCGACTTGAACTCTATAATAAAATCGAAGAAGTATTGGTATATATATTTCCACAATGCAAAAGACTCATGACGGATAATGAGAATTGTTTCAATACAACTATGTTTAAGAACATATGTGAAAAATATGGAATTCAAAAAATCACAACAACAGTATACAGATCTACCTCAAACGGACAGGTAGAACGTTCGCATAACACGGTATCCGAATTGACAAGAATATTAATGATTCAAAACTGCATAAATGTTATTGATGAAATATTCTATTCGGTAAAAGAAATTAATAATTCATTTCATACAGTCACGGGACTAAGACCTTGTGAAATATTTTTCAACCAATACAAAGGGTATAGTTGTCCATAAATTACTAGGGAGTGCAACGTTGCATATTCAAGGGCAGGTAAAAACAAGAAACGTGAAAGACCATAAATACATTTTAACAAAAACAGATGATGTCTTCATATATGAGAATACAGAATTATTATATCATATAAGTAATTTGACTAATTTAATTAAAACATTTCAAGATTTAAAGTTAAAAAATAATTATAAATTTAGTGAAGAAGAAAAGATATGGGTAGGAAAAATCAGAAATCTAATAGACCAATTAGATTAACATAGAAGTAAGAGAGCTATAAACTTTTAAGGAACCATTATTAAGTATATATAGGGAAATCCTGACAATAACGATTTAGTCTAAATAGAAATCGAACTAAATAATATTATTTCAAATAATAATAAACAGAAAGCTATCAACGCAAATTTTGATAAAATAATTAGGGAACTTGAACCTACAAATATTAAAACACATATACTATTAGCACATATTTGTATGAATAAAATAAAACAAAAATAAATCGGGTGACACAACGGCTCATGAAGAACCAGGGCCTAGTGACTAACAACTCGCAACCATTCCTGTGTGCGCCTTTCGACAGGAATGGAAGGGACCTACAATTTTATGCCGAATCCGAACGGCTAGACGAGAAGCACTTATTCGTGACAAGTGATACTCTTGGAGGATTTGTCAATTCCTCGCAAGAGGCAGTAGCCCTTAACCATTAACAAATATCCAATATTAACGAAACAACGCGAAACTTATAAAATCACACCTATTTCATATAAACATGGTAAAATTATTCTAGATGAAAAAATTGCTAAATGCAAAAATAATTATACAAGAATTTATAAATGTCAAAACTATTTAAACAAATATATATGTAAGCTAAATAAAGAAAATGATGATTGTAACATACCTATATTAAACAATAAACAAACGAATTGTAATATTATTCAAGAATATAATTATCCACTAAAAGAAATTGGTGCAGGAATCATCTTGCTAGATGGAGATCATGTTATAAATAATAAACAAAAATTAAAGGTACAAACCTTATTGAATTCAATGAACAATTAATATTGATGATAAACAATTTATAAATATTAAACAAAAATTAAAAGAAATAATTCTACAAAGGAATAATGAAACTTTTTTAATAAATCAGATATTAGAATCAAAAACTTTATATGCATTCGATAATATTGATTCATTAAACAAATTTGTAATTCCATTTGAGGAAAACCCTATTATGTCAAGTATAAAAGCAATAATAAGTACTGTAATAATAATATTATGTATAATTCTCCTTATTAAAATAATAAATTTATGTATTAACTATAGAAAGACAAAAGCAGAGAAACGCTTTCAAAAAATTTACGAGCTGGAACTCGAAAAGCAGAAATTAAAATTATTAAATGTAGATGTTTAAAAATACGGGACGTATTTATTTGAGGAGGGGGAGAGTTAACGCACCCTGTTTATTATAGATATATCCTAGTATAACACAAATACAATCAGCTACATCCTATGTAAATCCACACAATTATGTCTTTATCCTAAATGATTATGTATAAGAAATACTTTCCCCTACATAAGATAAGGAAGGTTTATATATTGGTGGGTAAACACAGTTGAGCACTTAAGTGCAGATATTCAAACCCGATGGACATAAGTATCCAGGAGGATTTAAGTCAGTAAAATAAGTAAAATAAGATATTTAGATTATATAAAGCAATTTAAGGATTTAGATCCAAAAATAAATATCTTTTATTTAAATAATACAAAGTGTATTATTAATTCGCGCGAGTTATGGTTTCTTATAACGGAGAAAAAAACATTTAAAGTTTTCTTTTAAACTATAATCTTTTTATTAATAATCTATATTATACATATGTTAACAATAAACGTGATGGTCTTCGACTGACTTAGGCATCAACTGCTTTCTCGATAAGAGCGGAGTCGAAAATAGTAATACTGGTTTTGTTTAATATACAATACAGGTTTTTGTAGTTAATGATAATTAACATTGTGATGATTATTATTATAACTCTATTCTCGTGAAGTTGATTGTTGTGGACTTGTGGGTACAGTGGGTATGTCGTGTATTGTACTCGTACATAACTCCTCCCCCTCCAGATTCAGGTGTTATACAAAGCGTTGAACAGCTGATGCATTTATTAGTATCGTTGATGATAAGAAGAAAATATTTGATGCCTGTCCTTTTTTTTTTTTTTTTTTTTTTTTTTTTTTTTTTGTTAATGATAGACAATATTTCATTATTTAATTTAGTATTATGATTTCTAACGTAGTTATTGCTTATGCATCGTTGGGTATATGTTACATAGATACAATTATTTTACTTTTGCTCATACAAAAATACAATCACTGTATTAAATTTAATTATTTGTAGGTGATATTGAAATTTATTTTATTATAAATATATATCTGAACATAATGAAAGTAGGTACTTAGTAATATAATTTAGCTTATTTATGATTTCTGTATGTAATTAATCAGTAATTAATTTTTTTTTTATTTTTTTTTTTTTAGACAATTTCTTAATTTTTATTGTTTTATTTTGTATATGCGTTACTTTATTTGTAAAGTATTATATATGCAAATGTATACCACTGCTATGGTGAAGTTACTTAATGGACGTTAGGAATTTCTTTAAAATATGTTTCGGTTGGTTTAGATCTTTCTGGGTTGGGGCCAGGTCAAATTTATAAATATATATTGTACTAATATTACTATTATTTTTCCTAAGAAGTATCAGCTGTCGAGAGTTGTTTAAATTTACGCTTTCTTTTTATTTTATTTTTATGTGATTTTCTGTTTTGTGGTGTAATGACTACAACTTTTTTATCTGATTTAACTTTTAATTTCTTAAATCTAGGGGTTAGTTTGTTACGTCTATTGTTAAATTCCAAAATAGTATCATTTTCCTGAAAATTTGGTGGGTCTTCTCTTTTTGTATTTAATTTGTTTATTATTGATTTGTTATGTTGCTCTATTTTGTTTTTAATTTGTTCAAAAAGACTTGTTTGAAAATAACGTAATTTATTTAGATAGTCATGTTTTGATTCATAATAAATGTTCTTAATAAACTTAGGTGTTCTACCTGTAAATAGTTCTATGGGTGTTAAGTTAGTAACAGAGTGAATACTGTTGTTGTAGGTTATGAGGGCTTCGTTAAGTATGTCTTTCGATATTTGTTTCTTATCTTTATCATAAATAATTCGATAGATTTCCGTTAAGGTGGTATGGAATCTTTCCACTGGTGAGTTTCCTGTGGAGTTTTGAGGTGTTGTTATATGTAGCTTTATTTCATACTGGTCACAAAATTCTTTAAATAAATTTGAGTTGAATTCTGATCCAGGATCACAAACAATTTTTTTCGGAGAACCGTGATTACTGAAAAATTCTCTCAATGATTGAATTATATTGATGCTGTTACGAGCTGTTAAAATAAATGCCGAGGCAAATTTAGAGAACCTATCAACTACCGTCAAAATCTGTTGGTTATGTATTGCGTATACATCGATGTGTAAGATATCTAAAGGAAGGCTAGGTGTTTCGGTGACCTCATATTTAACTTTTGGGGGATGTCTCTCATATTTCAGCAACTGGCAAGTTTCACAATTATTTATAACTTTTGTGATTTTAGTTTTCATATTAGGAAAATCGTAAGTTCGGCGAAGGTGTTGAAATGTCTCATTAATGCCTCTGTGGTTGGATTTTGAATGGTATTCATTTATTGTTTCGTCTTGTTCATCATTGTTTACTATGTCATTTAACAATTTCTTGCAGCGAATAAGTTTAAATACTTTATGATAAGAAAACAGTTTTGAAAAAACGATTTGGACTATCCTAAAAGTGTCATCATCAGTATATAAAGCCATAAGTTTCTTAGGAGCCATGTTGTTTTTTAAAATTGATGTTATTAATTGTTCATTGTATAAACCTGGCTGTCTAAAGACTCTTCGACGCTTAGTCTGGAATAATATCTTATAAGTCATATCCGGTATCGTTTGGCAATCTGTTTTTGTAAGAATAAGTTGATCAGTGAATTTATTCATTTATTTATTCCATCATCTAAATTTTCAAGGGCAGAATGGACTGTTGATATTTTAGAACTTGTTTCTACATCGGCTACATTATTTTGTAAGGATTCATTAGCATTAACTTCAATGCGACTTAAAGCGTCAGCATTGGTATTTAACTTACCTTTCTTGTAGTGAATTTCATACTCAAATTCCTCAAGTTTAAGTCGCCATCTTATCAATTTCGAGTTGGTGTCTTTTAAAGAAAACAGCCAAGTCAGTGGTTCATGGTCTGTTACTATATGAAACTTACGTCCATACAGGTATGGGCGGAAATGTTTTGTGGCCCAAACAATTGCTAGTAGCTCTTTTTCCACTGTACTGTAATTTATTTCTGAATCTGATAATGTGCGTGAAGCATAAGATATCGGCTTGTCAGAACCTATTGGGCCCTGACTTAGGACTGCACCTAAAGCAAAGTTGCTAGCATCAGTTGTCAGATTAAAAGGTTTTGAAAAATCTGGATATTGCAAAAGTGGATCATTACTAAGAATATCTTTGCAATGCTCAAAACAATTACAATAACGTTCGTCTAATAATATTTTCTTTCCTTTTTTTAAGCATTCTGTCAATGGTTTTGTTAGTTTAGCAAAATCCTGAATAAATTTCCTGTAGTACCCTAACAAGCCAAGGAAGGACTTGATTTGCTTTTGTGTGCGAGGAATGGGAATTTTTTGTATGAAATCTATTTTGTCAGGGTTTGGTTTTACTCCATGAGGTGTAACAATATGGCCAAGAAAGGCTACTTCTTTCCTCAAGAACTCCGATTTATTGAGCTGAACTTTAAGGTTAGCTTGTTGTAACCTAGAGAAAACTTTTTTAAGGTTTTCTAAATGCTCTTGTAGCGAGGTGGAAAAAACAATGATATCGTCCATATAAATAAGGCAAATTCTTCCTTGCATGTCTCTCAAAACATTATCCATGACTCTTTGAAAAGTACATGGGGCATTTTTAAGCCCGAATGGCATTCTAATAAATTCATAATGTCCATTATTCACTGTGAAAGCTGTTTTATTTATGTCTCTACGGTCTATTTCAATTTGATGGAATCCGGAAGCCAAGTCGAGAGTCGAAAAATACATACTCCTTCCTAATTTATCCAAAATATCTTCTATGTTGGGAAGTGGATATCGATCGCCGACTGTTTTTTCATTAAGCTTACGATAATCCACTACCAGACGCCACTTTTGTTTGTTGGATGCATCCATCTTTTTTGGAACAATCCATATTGGACTGCTCCATGGGGAGTAACTCGGTCTTATGATTCCCTGTCTAAGAAGTTCTCGTATTTGGTTATGAATCTCTTCCTTGTGGATTTGCGGGTATCTGTACGACTTCGTATAAATGGGAGTCTCATCGTTTGTTCTAATGCGGTGTTTGATTGCATTCGTGAACGACAGTGCATTGCCCTCTTTGAAAAATATGTCGTCATACTGTCTGCAGAGTTTAAAAAGTTGTTCTTTTTCCTCTACATTCATGTGGTCTGTCCGCAGTAAGTTCGTAATATCGTTAGTTGAAACTTGTCCAGTTTGAATTGAATTATATTTAATATTGATATTATTAACTTCGTGAAAATTTTTAAAAAGTTCAACCTTTAAAGGTTGTTCCAAAAACAATTTTTGTTCGTCGTTTGACAAGTTGATCACTTCTACGCGGCTATACCAGTTGATAGATCTAAAAATTCCTTCAGGTATTTTTAAGAATTGATTGATCATTGTAGGTTTTATATAAATATCTCCGTTTTTCTTTATCTACAGGTAAACTAGCTATAATTTTAGAATTTGGTGGAATATGGAAAATGTTTGAAGTATAGTTGGGTTTAAACTCTAGTGGTATTACAGAGGTTTTTGTTTCGAAAAGTTTATCTTTTAAGTTCACTTTTGCTTTTAAACGTTTCATCATCTCTAAACCTATTAATCCATCAAAATAGGAATGAAATTTAAAAACTATGAACTTGAATGTCTCGTCTGTATTTAATTCCTTAAATGCGGGGAGTGTTACTTGCCTATTTAGTTCGTGTTTGTTAAATAAAGTGGTAATCAAAATAGGTTTAATTAATTCATGTGTGTCGGGGTTTGTAGAGGCTGGGTTAATAAAGTTTATTGAAGCACCTGTGTCTATTAGGAACTTAAGTGGCCTTCCTGAATTAGACGTGATGGAAATATAAGGCAGTGCATTTGTGCACTCCTTGTCTTTATTCATGTCAATGAATCCTACTTGTTTTCCGAGGCAATAAACCGAAAATTTGTGTCATCTATTTCGTGATTTCTTTCGTCGTCATAGTTATAATATCCTTCAGATATACCTTGTTGTTCCAAAGGAATATATTGGTCTAGTTCTGGGTAATAGTATGATGGTTCGGGGTTAGAGTCTACATAATTAGCTGAGCTTGTTTCTATTGATGGATTGTTATGGTATGTGGGATCTTGTTCTATATTATGTACTTCTTTAGATGGATAGTAAGGGTTGTAGTTGTTGTTTGTCATCCTATTGTTGTTCGTATTGGGTGGGGTTCTGAAATTTGATTGCTGAGTCCTAGTATTTCGGGTTGTAGCGCTGGCTATATCCATTGGAGTTGGATACTTTAGGGGAATTTGACTGGGATTCGTAGGTGTGGGTACTGCTATGTTTTGGTTTTGATATGGAATGACCTGGTTATTGGACGGAATAGGTTGAGAAGAATTTATAAGTCTGTTTGGTAAAATATTTTGATATTGATACGGAATGAACTGGTTATTAAACGTATTAGGCTGAGAAGAACTATTTGTTGGTCTATTTGCTGCAAAATTTTGATTTTGGTATGGATATGAATTATTACCAAATGGAATACGCATGATTTGATCTTGACGCTGATTAATGTAAGTAGAAGGGTTTTCAAAATAGGTATTGTTATTGTGAGGAATCGGTTGTATGTTTTGTCTAGGAACAATTATGTAAGCTTTTTGGCCAAGGGATATATTACCTTGACTAAGTGTAAACGGATTTTGATTTGTAGTTGTTGAATAATTAGGCTTATTTAACTTGGTAGTAACATTTGGAACCGTGTATTTCATGTAATAAGTGTTTTGCTCTCTAATGCAGAAACTAAAAGCTTCTTGAAGGGTGGTGGGTCTCATAGCCCTAACAGTTGAACCTAAGGGTTCTCTAAGGCCAATGAGAAATGTGTTAAGACACATCTCTGAATAAAGTCCGCTTTTGGCTGAAACTACATTAGTGTTTACTTCATGAATATGAACATGGTTATTAAGCGTTGACAAAATTTCTATAATTTTTGAGTAATATACTTCAATGGTATCATTTAATTGTCTTATGTTATGCAGGTCTCTAATAAGAGACGTTTCACTTCTCTTATCAGAGTAATGCAAAATCAGATTAGCTTTAATTTGAGGCCACTCTAAAGGTGTGCCAAACATGTTTAATACTTCGTTTGCTTCACCAGTAATCTTGTTTCTTATTGCTGCTCTTATTATGCGACCATATGCTGTGTTGTTGTTAATATTTCTCATAATGCTTAGTATTTCTTCAACATTGTTCAAAAATTCGTAGAGTAGTCTACGATTACCATTAAATTGAGGAAGATCCTTAACGGCATCCGGAATTTTTAAAGTATGAAAGATATTATTAATTTCACTATTGTTCGAAGCATTACTCAAACTGCATGTCCCATTTCCTACGCTGTTATTTGTGTTAGTATTATCTGTTAAGATACCTGAATTATTGTTTGAATTTTGAAATTCATTAATTAAACTATTGCCGTTAACTATACTATTCAAAAGCGAACTATCTACACCCACGCCAGAAGATCCAAGAGGGAAAGCAGTATTAACTGGACTATTATTCGCCATTATTTGTGAAAAGTTGTCCTCGTCTTCTTCACTATTACACTCTGGGATACAATAAGGTCTATATATATTTGAACTCTTTTTGTTAAAACTATTTTTAGTTGACTTATATCCACTCATATGTATGAAAATAGAAAATAAATATAATAATATTATAATATATGTGTTAATTAATAAGGTTTAATCAAATAATAATAATATACATATGCATGTATGAATATAAAATATAAATGTATAGGTAATTCTAAAGTGGCTGGTAAATTTATATTTAAGCTTTTTAAATAACAGTAATAACGGTAATAACAGTAAGAACAGTAATTCTTTAATTTACATCACATACCCATTGAACACATTATTTTTTGTTTTGCTTTAATATTTAATTTTAAGTTGAATTAACTTGTGATTTTAATAATCTGCCGAAAGTTCATTCAAGGCCAATGAATAGAAATTCTCCACTCGAGGTGTGCCTTGTTCCTCTATTTTGCAAAGATTCACTTAACACCAATATGATCTAGATGTGAAGTTCACGTGAGTAGGTACAGTCAACTACTTTGAAAAGTTAAGCTTGTGCAATTTTCTTTGCACTATCAATATTCCTTTGATATACAAAACTCACAAACTAATATTGAATTCAACATTCGTGAACTTCGAAAAATTTGCAAAAAAACGACTGCGCCAGTTATGGTTTCTTATAACGGAGAAAAAAACATTTAAAGTTTTCTTTTAAACTATAATCTTTTTATTAATAATCTATATTATACATATGTTAACAATAAACGTGATGGTCTTCGACTGACTTAGGCATCAACTGCTTTCTCGATAAGAGCGGAGTCGAAAATAGTAATACTGGTTTTGTTTAATATACAATACAGGTTTTTGTAGTTAATGATAATTAACATTGTGATGATTATTATTATAACTCTATTCTCGTGAAGTTGATTGTTGTGGACTTGTGGGTACAGTGGGTATGTCGTGTATTGTACTCGTACATAACTCCTCCCCCTCCAGATTCAGGTGTTATACAAAGCGTTGAACAGCTGATGCATTTATTAGTATCGTTGATGATAAGAAGAAAATATTTGATGCCTGTCCTTTTTTTTTTTTTTTTTTTTTTTTTTTTTTTTTTTGTTAATGATAGACAATATTTCATTATTTAATTTAGTATTATGATTTCTAACGTAGTTATTGCTTATGCATCGTTGGGTATATGTTACATAGATACAATTATTTTACTTTTGCTCATACAAAAATACAATCACTGTATTAAATTTAATTATTTGTAGGTGATATTGAAATTTATTTTATTATAAATATATATCTGAACATAATGAAAGTAGGTACTTAGTAATATAATTTAGCTTATTTATGATTTCTGTATGTAATTAATCAGTAATTAATTTTTTTTTTATTTTTTTTTTTTTAAGACAATTTCTTAATTTGTATTGTTTTATTTTGTATATGCGTTACTTTATTTGTAAAGTATTATATATGCAAATGTATACCACTGCTATGGTGAAGTTACTTAATGGACGTTAGGAATTTCTTTAAAATATGTTTCGGTTGGTTTAGATCTTTCTGGGTTGGGGCCAGGTCAAATTTATAAATATATATTGTACTAATATTACTATTATTTTTCCTAAGAAGTATCAGCTGTCGAGAGTTGTTTAAATTTACGCTTTCTTTTTATTTTATTTTTATGTGATTTTCTGTTTTGTGGTGTAATGACTACAACTTTTTTATCTGATTTAACTTTTAATTTCTTAAATCTAGGGGTTAGTTTGTTACGTCTATTGTTAAATTCAAAAATAGTATCATTTTCCTGAAAATTTGGTGGGTCTTCTCTTTTTGTATTTAATTTGTTTATTATTGATTTGTTATGTTGCTCTATTTTGTTTTTAATTTGTTCAAAAAGACTTGTTTGAAAATAACGTAATTTATTTAGATAGTCATGTTTTGATTCATAATAAATGTTCTTAATAAACTTAGGTGTTCTACCTGTAAATAGTTCTATGGGTGTTAAGTTAGTAACAGAGTGAATACTGTTGTTGTAGGTTATGAGGGCTTCGTTAAGTATGTCTTTCGATATTTGTTTCTTATCTTTATCATAAATAATTCGATAGATTTCCGTTAAGGTGGTATGGAATCTTTCCACTGGTGAGTTTCCTGTGGAGTTTTGAGGTGTTGTTATATGTAGCTTTATTTCATACTGGTCACAAAATTCTTTAAATAAATTTGAGTTGAATTCTGATCCAGGATCACAAACAATTTTTTTCGGAGAACCGTGATTACTGAAAAATTCTCTCAATGATTGAATTATATTGATGCTGTTACGAGCTGTTAAAATAAATGCCGAGGCAAATTTAGAGAACCTATCAACTACCGTCAAAATCTGTTGGTTATATATTGCGTATACATCGATGTGTAAGATATCTAAAGGAAGGCTAGGTGTTTCGGTGACCTCATATTTAACTTTTGGGGGATGTCTCTCATATTTCAGCAACTGGCAAGTTTCACAATTATTTATAACTTTTGTGATTTTAGTTTTCATATTAGGAAAATCGTAAGTTCGGCGAAGGTGTTGAAATGTCTCATTAATGCCTCTGTGGTTGGATTTTGAATGGTATTCATTTATTGTTTCGTCTTGTTCATCATTGTTTACTATGTCATTTAACAATTTCTTGCAGCGAATAAGTTTAAATACTTTATGATAAGAAAACAGTTTTGAAAAAACGATTTGGACTATCCTAAAAGTGTCATCATCAGTATATAAAGCCATAAGTTTCTTAGGAGCCATGTTGTTTTTTAAAATTGATGTTATTAATTGTTCATTGTATAAACCTGGCTGTCTTAAGACTCTTCGACGCTTAGTCTGGAATAATATCTTATAAGTCATATCCGGTATCGTTTGGCAATCTGTTTTTGTAAGAATAAGTTGATCAGTGAATTTATTCAAGGGACGTTCTGAAATTGCTATTCCATCATCTAAATTTTCAAGGGCAGAATGGACTGTTGATATTTTAGAACTTGTTTCTACATCGGCTACATTATTTTGTAAGGATTCATTAGCATTAACTTCAATGCGACTTAAAGCGTCAGCATTGGTATTTAACTTACCTTTCTTGTAGTGAATTTCATACTCAAATTCCTCAAGTTTAAGTCGCCATCTTATCAATTTCGAGTTGGTGTCTTTTAAAGAAAACAGCCAAGTCAGTGGTTCATGGTCTGTTACTATATGAAACTTACGTCCATACAGGTATGGGCGGAAATGTTTTGTGGCCCAAACAATTGCTAGTAGCTCTTTTTCCACTGTACTGTAATTTATTTCTGAATCTGATAATGTGCGTGAAGCATAAGATATCGGCTTGTCAGAACCTATTGGGCCCTGACTTAGGACTGCACCTAAAGCAAAGTTGCTAGCATCAGTTGTCAGATTAAAAGGTTTTGAAAAATCTGGATATTGCAAAAGTGGATCATTACTAAGAATATCTTTGCAATGCTCAAAACAATTACAATAACGTTCGTCTAATAATATTTTCTTTCCTTTTTTTAAGCATTCTGTCAATGGTTTTGTTAGTTTAGCAAAATCCTGAATAAATTTCCTGTAGTACCCTAACAAGCCAAGGAAGGACTTGATTTGCTTTTGTGTGCGAGGAATGGGAATTTTTTGTATGAAATCTATTTTGTCAGGGTTTGGTTTTACTCCATGAGGTGTAACAATATGGCCAAGAAAGGCTACTTCTTTCCTCAAGAACTCCGATTTATTGAGCTGAACTTTAAGGTTAGCTTGTTGTAACCTAGAGAAAACTTTTTTAAGGTTTTCTAAATGCTCTTGTAGCGAGGTGGAAAAAACAATGATATCGTCCATATAAATAAGGCAAATTCTTCCTTGCATGTCTCTCAAAACATTATCCATGACTCTTTGAAAAGTACATGGGGCATTTTTAAGCCCGAATGGCATTCTAATAAATTCATAATGTCCATTATTCACTGTGAAAGCTGTTTTATTTATGTCTCTACGGTCTATTTCAATTTGATGGAATCCGGAAGCCAAGTCGAGAGTCGAAAAATACATACTCCTTCCTAATTTATCCAAAATATCTTCTATGTTGGGAAGTGGATATCGATCGCCGACTGTTTTTTCATTAAGCTTACGATAATCCACTACCAGACGCCACTTTTGTTTGTTGGATGCATCCATCTTTTTTGGAACAATCCATATTGGACTGCTCCATGGGGAGTAACTCGGTCTTATGATTCCCTGTCTAAGAAGTTCTCGTATTTGGTTATGAATCTCTTCCTTGTGGATTTGCGGGTATCTGTACGACTTCGTATAAATGGGAGTCTCATCGTTTGTTCTAATGCGGTGTTTGATTGCATTCGTGAACGACAGTGCATTGCCCTCTTTGAAAAATATGTCGTCATACTGTCTGCAGAGTTTAAAAAGTTGTTCTTTTTCCTCTACATTCATGTGGTCTGTCCGCAGTAAGTTCGTAATATCGTTAGTTGAAACTTGTCCAGTTTGAATTGAATTATATTTAATATTGATATTATTAACTTCGTGAAAATTTTTAAAAAGTTCAACCTTTAAAGGTTGTTCCAAAAACAATTTTTGTTCGTCGTTTGACAAGTTGATCACTTCTACGCGGCTATACCAGTTGATAGATCTAAAAATTCCTTCAGGTATTTTTAAGAATTGATTGATCATTGTAGGTTTTATATAAATATCTCCGTTTTTCTTTATCTACAGGTAAACTAGCTATAATTTTAGAATTTGGTGGAATATGGAAAATGTTTGAAGTATAGTTGGGTTTAAACTCTAGTGGTATTACAGAGGTTTTTGTTTCGAAAAGTTTATCTTTTAAGTTCACTTTTGCTTTTAAACGTTTCATCATCTCTAAACCTATTAATCCATCAAAATAGGAATGAAATTTAAAAACTATGAACTTGAATGTCTCGTCTGTATTTAATTCCTTAAATGCGGGGAGTGTTACTTGCCTATTTAGTTCGTGTTTGTTAAATAAAGTGGTAATCAAAATAGGTTTAATTAATTCATGTGTGTCGGGGTTTGTAGAGGCTGGGTTAATAAAGTTTATTGAAGCACCTGTGTCTATTAGGAACTTAAGTGGCCTTCCTGAATTAGACGTGATGGAAATATAAGGCAGTGCATTTGTGCACTCCTTGTCTTTATTCATGTCAATGAATCCTACTTGTTTTCCGAGGCAATAAACCGAAAATTTGTGTCATCTATTTCGTGATTTCTTTCGTCGTCATAGTTATAATATCCTTCAGATATACCTTGTTGTTCCAAAGGAATATATTGGTCTAGTTCTGGGTAATAGTATGATGGTTCGGGGTTAGAGTCTACATAATTAGCTGAGCTTGTTTCTATTGATGGATTGTTATGGTATGTGGGATCTTGTTCTATATTATGTACTTCTTTAGATGGATAGTAAGGGTTGTAGTTGTTGTTTGTCATCCTATTGTTGTTCGTATTGGGTGGGGTTCTGAAATTTGATTGCTGAGTCCTAGTATTTCGGGTTGTAGCGCTGGCTATATCCATTGGAGTTGGATACTTTAGGGGAATTTGACTGGGATTCGTAGGTGTGGGTACTGCTATGTTTTGGTTTTGATATGGAATGACCTGGTTATTGGACGGAATAGGTTGAGAAGAATTTATAAGTCTGTTTGGTAAAATATTTTGATATTGATACGGAATGAACTGGTTATTAAACGTATTAGGCTGAGAAGAACTATTTGTTGGTCTATTTGCTGCAAAATTTTGATTTTGGTATGGATATGAATTATTACCAAATGGAATACGCATGATTTGATCTTGACGCTGATTAATGTAAGTAGAAGGGTTTTCAAAATAGGTATTGTTATTGTGAGGAATCGGTTGTATGTTTTGTCTAGGAACAATTATGTAAGCTTTTTGGCCAAGGGATATATTACCTTGACTAAGTGTAAACGGATTTTGATTTGTAGTTGTTGAATAATTAGGCTTATTTAACTTGGTAGTAACATTTGGAACCGTGTATTTCATGTAATAAGTGTTTTGCTCTCTAATGCAGACACTAAAAGCTTCTTGAAGGGTGGTGGGTCTCATAGCCCTAACAGTTGAACCTAAGGGTTCTCTAAGGCCAATGAGAAATGTGTTAAGACACATCTCTGAATAAAGTCCGCTTTTGGCTGAAACTACATTAGTGTTTACTTCATGAATATGAACATGGTTATTAAGCGTTGACAAAATTTCTATAATTTTTGAGTAATATACTTCAATGGTATCATTTAATTGTCTTATGTTATGCAGGTCTCTAATAAGAGACGTTTCACTTCTCTTATCAGAGTAATGCAAAATCAGATTAGCTTTAATTTGAGGCCACTCTAAAGGTGTGCCAAACATGTTTAATACTTCGTTTGCTTCACCAGTAATCTTGTTTCTTATTGCTGCTCTTATTATGCGACCATATGCTGTGTTGTTAATATTTCTCATAATGCTTAGTATTTCTTCAACATTGTTCAAAAATTCGTAGAGTAGTCTACGATTACCATTAAATTGAGGAAGATCCTTAACGGCATCCGGAATTTTTAAAGTATGAAAGATGTTATTAATTTCACTATTGTTCGAAGCTTTACTCAAACTGCATGTCCCATTTCCTACGCTGTTATTTGTGTTAGTATTATCTGTTAAGATACCTGAATTATTGTTTGAATTTTGAAATTCATTAATTAAACTATTGCCGTTAACTATACTATTTAAAAGCGAACTATCTACACCCACGCCAGAAGATCCAAGAGGGAAAGCAGTATTAACTGGACTATTATTCGCCATTATTTGTGAAAAGTTGTCCTCGTCTTCTTCACTATTACACTCTGGGATACAATAAGGTCTATATATATTTGAACTCTTTTTGTTAAAACTATTTTTAGTTGACTTATATCCACTCATATGTATGAAAATAGAAAATAAATATAATAATATTATAATATATGTGTTAATTAATAAGGTTTAATCAAATAATAATAATATACATATGCATGTATGAATATAAAATATAAATGTATAGGTAATTCTAAAGTGGCTGGTAAATTTATATTTAAGCTTTTTAAATAACAGTAATAACGGTAATAACAGTAAGAACAGTAATTCTTTAATTTACATCACATACCCATTGAACACATTATTTTTTGTTTTACTTTAATATTTAATTTTAAGTTGAATTAACTTGTGATTTTAATAATCTGCCGAAAGTTCATTCAAGGCCAATGAATAGAAATTCTCCACTCGAGGTGTGCCTTGTTCCTCTATTTTGCAAAGATTCACTTAACACCAATATGATCTAGATGTGAAGTTCACGTGAGTAGGTACAGTCAACTACTTTGAAAAGTTAAGCTTGTGCAATTTTCTTTGCACTATCAATATTCCTTTGATATACAAAACTCACAAACTAATATTGAATTCAACATTCGTGAACTTCGAAAAATTTGCAAAAAAACGACTGCGCCAGTTATGGTTTCTTATAACGGAGAAAAAAACATTTAAAGTTTTCTTTTAAACTATAATCTTTTTATTAATAATCTATATTATACATATGTTAACAATAAACGTGATGGTCTTCGACTGACTTAGGCATCAACTGCTTTCTCGATAAGAGCGGAGTCGAAAATAGTAATACTGGTTTTGTTTAATATACAATACAGGTTTTTGTAGTTAATGATAATTAACATTGTGATGATTATTATTATAACTCTATTCTCGTGAAGTTGATTGTTGTGGACTTGTGGGTACAGTGGGTATGTCGTGTATTGTACTCGTACATAACTCGCGCACTTTTTTACATTATCAATACGATATTTCTTTTAAAGCATTTTTAAAGAACTTTGAAATACTTATTATTTATTAGAGGTTTTATATTGACGTCATAACTTTCTTATTACCACCTGAAGCAATAAAAGATCGAAATTGATAAAGAAGCAAGCTTCAATTGTTGATTAATATGTGTCGGTACCTAGTTGGGTGCTCAGGGAAAAGAAGAGAGAAAACAAAATTCCAGACTTTTTCCCTCTAAAATGTCAATTATATTGTATAAAGTTATGATATGATTGTCAGTAAACACAATACAATTATATTCAAAACTTGTATTATATTATGGGCAGTATTCATAGACATATTTTAAAGTCTTTTGGGAAAAATATATCAAAATGTCAATTGATATTAAAATGTATGAATATTTTGATATGGTATCGATATGGTACTGAAACTGAAAATATGACCAAGTGCACAAAGGTTAATATGTTATTTTCAGTTTCAGCAGAATCTGAAACTCAAACGAACTCTGTAACCAATTATTTATTTGGTTTTGACATCTTGAAAAATTCATTAAATGTCTCTACTTGTTGCTTTATCGCTTGATATTATTTTCCTTATACCTCTGAAATGATGCAAGGACGAATATCTGGTGCTGTTTTCCAATTTATGTAAAATTTCTTACCATCTTTTAACAAATTTTTTGAAATTTAAAATGTCAGAAATTGAAAGAAAATTGTAGGAGAATCATTTAATAAACTATTGTTTTGCTTAACACAGGTACATAAATGTCTATGAACTATGAATAAGATCTATGTTTATTTAAAGAATAGAACCAAAACTGTGTTATAGAAATAACATACAAGAACTCATGGAAAGTTTTTACTGGCCAGAGTTAAGGAAAAACGCAAAGGCATATAATAAAAAACGCGTAGCATGTCTTTTCGGGCGATATGATCGTAATCCTCCAAAAGAACCTCTAACCATATCACATATATACACACGTAGGAACACACATCAACATGGATATTTATTTAAATGATAAGCATACCTTCCTTACGGCGAAAGATAAATATAGTAAGTATATGGTGATCAGGTATATAGAAAACCGACTTGAACTCTATAATAAAATCGAAGAAGTATTGGTATATATATTTCCACAATGCAAAAGACTCATGACGGATAATGAGAATTGTTTCAATACAACTGTGTTTAAGAACATATGTGAAAAATATGGAATTCAAAAAATCACAACAACAGTATACAGATCTACCTCAAACGGACAGGTAGAACGTTCGCATAACACGGTATCCGAATTGACAAGAATATTAATGATTCAAAACTGCATAAATGTTATTGATGAAATATTCTATTCGGTAAAAGAAATTAATAATTCATTCCATACAGTCACGGGACTAAGACCTTGTGAAATATTTTTCAACCAATACAAAGGGTATAGTTGTCCATAAATTACTAGGGAGTGCAACGTTGCATATTCAAGGGCAGGTAAAAACAAGAAACGTGAAAGACCATAAATACATTTTAACAAAAACAGATGATGTCTTCATATATGAGAATACAGAATTATTATATCATATAAGTAATTTGACTAATTTAATTAAAACATTTCAAGATTTAAAGTTAAAAAATAATTATAAATTTAGTGAAGAAGAAAAGATATGGGTAGGAAAAATCAGAAATCTAATAGACCAATTAGATTAACATAGAAGTAAGAGAGCTATAAACTTTTAAGGAACCATTATTAAGTATATATATGGAAATCCTGACAATAACGATTTAGTCTAAATAGAAATCGAACTAAATAATATTATTTCAAATAATAATAAACAGAAAGCTATCAACGCAAATTTTGATAAAATAATTAGGGAACTTGAACCTACAAATATTAAAACACATATACTATTAGCACATATTTGTATGAATAAAATAAAACAAAAATAAATCGGGTGACACAACGGCTCATGAAGAACCAGGGCCTAGTGACTAACAACTCGCAACCATTCCTATGTGCGCCTTTCGACAGGAATGGAAGGGACCTACAATTTTATGCCGAATCCGAACGGCTAGACGAGAAGCACTTATTCGTGACAAGTGATACTCTTGGAGGATTTGTCAATTCCTCGCAAGAGGCAGTAGCCCTTAACCATTAACAAATATCCAATATTAACGAAACAACGCGAAACTTATAAAATCACACCTATTTCATATAAACATGGTAAAATTATTCTAGATGAAAAAATTGCTAAATGCAAAAATAATTATACAAGAATTTATAAATGTCAAAACTATTTAAACAAATATATATGTAAGCTAAATAAAGAAAATGATGATTGTAACATACCTATATTAAACAATAAACAAACGAATTGTAATATTATTCAAGAATATAATTATCCACTAAAAGAAATTGGTGCAGGAATCATCTTGCTAGATGGAGATCATGTTATAAATAATAAAAAAAAATTAAAGGTACAAACCTTATTGAATTCAATGAACAATTAATATTGATGATAAACAATTTATAAATATTAAACAAAAATTAAAAGAAATAATTTTACAAAGGCATAATGAAACTTTTTTAATAAATCAGATATTAGAATCAAAAACTTTATATGCATTCGATAATATTGATTCATTAAACAAATTTGTAATTCCATTTGAGGAAAACCCTATTATGTCAAGTATAAAAGCAATAATAAGTACTGTAATAATAATATTATGTATAATTCTCCTTATTAAAATAATAAATTTATGTATTAACTATAGAAAGACAAAAGCAGAGAAACGCTTTCAAAAAATTTACGAGCTGGAACTCGAAAAGCAGAAATTAAAATTATTAAATGTAGATGTTTAAAAATACGGGACGTATTTATTTGAGGAGGGGGAGAGTTAACGCACCCTGTTTATTATAGATATATCCTAGTATACACAAATACAATCAGCTACATCCTATGTAAATCCACACAATTATGTCTTTATCCTAAATGATTATGTATAAGAAATACTTTCCCCTACATAAGATAAGGAAGGTTTATACATTGGTGGGTAAACACAGTTGAGCACTTAAGTGCAGATATTCAAACCCGATGGACATAAGTATCCAGGAGGATTTAAGTCAGTAAAATAAGTAAAATAAGATATTTAGATTTTATAAAGCAATTTAAGGATTTAGATCCCAAATATAAATATCTTTTATTTAAATAATACAAAGTGTATTATTAATTCGCGCGCACTTTTTTACATTATCAATACGACATTTCTTTTAAAGCATTTTTAAAGAACTTTGAAATACTTATTATTTATTAGAGGTTTTATATTGACGTCATAACTTTCTTATTACCACCTGAAGCAATAAAAGATCGAAATTGATAAAGAAGCAAGCTTCAATTGTTGATTAATATGTGTCGGTACCTAGTTGGGTGCTCAGGGAAAAGAAGAGAGAAAACAAAATTCCAGACTTTTTCCCTCTAAAATGTCAATTATATTGTATAAAGTTATGATTTGATTGTCAGTAAACACAATACAATTATATTCAAAACTTGTATTATATTATGGCCAGTATTCATAGACATATTTTAAAGTCTTTTGGGAAAAATATATCAAAATGTCAATTGATATTAAAATGTATGAATATTTTGATATGGTATCGATATGGTACTGAAACTGAAAATATGACCAAGTGCACAAAGGTTAATATGTTATTTTTCAGTTTCAGCAGAATCTGGAACTCAAACGAACTCTGTAACCAATTTTTTATTTGGTTTTGACATCTTGAAAAATTCATTAAATGTCTCTACTTGTTGCTTTATCGCTTGATATTATTTTCCTTATACCTCTGAAATGATGCAAGGAAGAATATCTGGTGCTGTTTTTCCAATTTATGTTAAATTTCTTACCATCTTTTAACAATTTTTTTGAAATTTAAAATGTCAGAAATTGAAAGAAAATTGTAGGAGAATCATTTAATTAACTATTGTTTTGCTAAACACAGGTACATAAATGTCTATGAACTATGAATAAGATCTATGTTTATTTAAAGAATAGAACCAAAACTGTGGGTTAGTAAATCATGTGTTTAGCGAACAACTATGAATAAGACCCCTATGTGTTTTATTTTTGTTTTTAATTGAAAAAAAACAGTATTTTGAAAATACAGTATTTTGCCGTACAGCATTTAACAAAACAGAATTTTGCATGTCAGTATTTTGTCATACAGTATTTTGACATACAGAATTTTGTATTTACAGTATAATGACATACAGAATTATGGTCTTACAGTATTTTGACCACACAGAATTTTGTCATACAGAATTTTGAAAAACAGTATTATGACCCGCCCCCGTGTGCAAGTTAGTTTCCAATAGTGCAATATGAATGTTAGAAAGTGCAATATAAATGCATATTTATTTTTGTGTTTTTGAATATTCAATTGTTTAAATCCAAAAATGTATGCAATTTTTTTTGTTTATTTTCAATATATATAATTTCATTAAGTTATCATAAAAAAAGTTTTTTTTTTCAAATATTTAACAAAGTAACAGCTACCATATTGTTCTTTCATATGCTCCAGATTGAAATAAAAATAAAAACCTGATGATGTCTATAATCATAGACGAAACGTCGTACAAAACTAACAACATTTATCTTTTCATTTAATTGAAAGTTTGATTGACCTAAAGCCCAAAATACAACCACATATTTAATCAAAATAAAGGTTATAAAAATCACAAATATAACAATCGGAGGGCACGCCGAATTGTCACTTCCATCTTTTGACTCAAATAAAAATACTAACAATTAATTTTTCTGGAAAAATGTCTTTCTACCAACACATTAGAGAAAAATATGGTATAAAACTTTGCACACACATGAAAAACTATAGAAAACTTAATAAAAGTAGAATCAGTACAACACAAAGCAAACATTTTTTTGCTCAGGTGCAAAAAGCTTGGATTAATTCCAAACTTTATTGCAAATACAACTAAAAACATCGATGAAATGTTTTGCAATGAAATTGAAACATTAAACCAAATAAGCAATACACTTAAGAAAACAAAATACAATTTTCATTGCCGTACACTTAATATTTGCGTATCAACGAAATATAAAAATATTATTAAAATACAGAACAAAATTACAAGAATCAAACACATCATTACATCTAGACTGACAGAAGCAGAATACGGAACCTTTTCTTCATATGAAAACACATTCTGCAACAACATGACGCAGGATCTCAGACAATTGCATGATAACAAATTCTTAGCTCTAAAAGGAAAGATGAGAGCAAAATACAATTTAGTTTTCAATAACAAATGGTTTGTCAACAAAACCAAGGTTGCCATACCTGATGATATAAAACTACTTTTATCGCTTGGACGATGTTCAAAAGGGTAGTTATGTGCATTCAAGAGGACACAAGCGTCCACAGGTTTTTCTCAAAACCCACCTCTGTCTACCAACTCCTACTCTCACCTCCGCGTGGTGAACATCGGGTGTCTAGTACCTCAGCTGGAGACGGGGTTTTAATCCCCGTGGAAAGCTGTTGGGGACAGCCAACGAGAGAGGGGGGGGAGGAGTGTTCCCACTAAGGCACTTCTCCTTTCATCGAGGCGGCAGCGGACGAATTCTCTAGATGGAATCAACGGTGGCGTCTACAGTTCCAGTTAGGTTGAACTACTTAGTGAACACCTTATATGGGCTACTACGACATATTTGTAGCTCAGGCCTATAAGGAGCGGTGTATCCGGCTCCCTACCCTTGGAGTTATACGAAGGGTCTGATCCTCCGGGTCGGGGGTTGTGCGTCGGGGTAACTTCCCTACCACGTAAAAAAAAGTTGTTCCGAAACAACAACAAGCCTCGGATATGGATGATTTTAAAGTTGACGACCCCAGCAAACGGAACAAGGACAATGAATTTCGGATCTGCACGTGGATCGTCCTGTCCTTATACAGAACACGTGCAGCCGAACAATTAGTGGAGAACCTGGACAGGCTAAAGGCTGACGTAACAGCCATCCAGGAAGTGCGATGGGATGGAGAGGGCGTACGGAGACTGAAAACGTGTGACATCTACTACGGCGGGTGCTTGAAGGAACAGGGTCAGCGGCTCTTTGGTTGTGGTTTTGTGATAAGGGAAGACTTAGGCAAGAAGTCTTGGGCTTCCGGAGTGTAAGCGAGCGCCTGGTCACAATCCGCATCAAAGGCAAATTTAAGAACATTTCGCTGACTTGTGTTCACGCCCCCCATGAAAGGAGAGAAGACTCAACCAAAGAAGCATTCTACGATCTCTTGGAGACAACGTATGATATGTGCCCGAAGTACGACGTGAAGATCATTCTTGGTGACTTCAACGCAAGATTCGGAAAGGAGGGCATCTTTGGTTCGATAGTCGGAGGACACAGCCTACACGACGAAACTTCCGGCAACGGACACAGGCTGGCAGACTTTGCGGCGGGGCGAAATGTCATCATCTCAAGCACCTACTTCCCACACCTCAATATACACAAGGGGACTTGGCGGTCGCGTGATCAAGTAACCGTCAACCAAATCGACCACGTTGCGATAGACGCGAGACATGCTTCCAGTATCTTGGACGTCCGAACGTTCCGAGGGGCCAACATTGACTCGGATCACTACCTGGTGGTAGCTAGACTACGTATGCGGATATCCATGACGCGACAACGCAGAGCAGATGCTGTGAAAAGATTCGATGTCGAGAAGCTTAAATCGCAAGAGACTGCCAGAACTTTTGCAGACCACGTAACTCTTAATCTCTAAGGAGGTCCCCCACCAGCATCAAGTGCAGGGGACCAGTGGGAACACTGTCAACAAGCCATCAGAAGTGCCGCCTCTGATGTGCTGGGTTTCACTAGGCGAATACAACGAAACCCCTGGTTCGATGAAGAGTGCCGGCTAGCGCATGCAGCTAAGGACGAGGCCTACCAGGCAATGCTGCAGACTCGAACAAGAGCTGCTGAGAGAGTGGCCCGGGAGCTCTACGGGCTGAAACGAAAAGAGGAACGCCGACTTCTCAGGAGGAAAAAGAGAGAGCACGAGAAGCGGGCGGTAGAGTCTATTGAGGGTTGTAGCGGTAGGGGAGATGTTCGAAAATTTTATCAGAGGGTGAAGCGATCCACCCAAGGATTCAAGGCTAGAACGGAAGCCTGCCGAGATGAGAGTGGGAATATGGTAGTAGACACACAGTCAGTGCTGAGGATCTGGAAAGAACACTTCTCTAGACTGCTTAATGGCGAAGACAGCCAAGATGCCGCTAATAGGCAGAACGCTCCATTCAACTTGGACGATGATGGCTAAGAGTTCCGTCCACCCGACCTTACTGAAGTGCGGCTGGCGATATCCAAACTTAAGTCGTACAAGGCTGCAGGTGCGGATGGCTTACAAGCCGAACTATTTAAATCAGCGGGAGATGAATTGGCTAGGAGCATACACCAGCTCATCTGCAAAATTTGGTCGAAGGAAAGTATGCCCGATGAATGGAACCTCGGTATAGTGTGCCCCATCCATAAAAAGGGAGATGTTCTGAAATGTACCAACTACAGAGGAATTAGTCTCCTAAACGTCGCTTATAAAATCTTGTCGGCCATCCTGTGTGACCGCTTAAAACCTTTTGTCAACGATCTGATCGGCCCTTATCAGTGCGATTTTAGGCCAGGCAAGTCAACCGTCGATCAAATGTTCACACGCCGACAGATTTTAGAAAAATTCCGGGAATTCCAGATCGATACACACCACCTTTTTATCGATTTTAAAGTCGCGTATGATAGCGTGAAAAGGGACGAATTATACAGAGCCATGTCGAGTCTCGGCATCCCTGCCAAACTCGTCCGCTTGTGCAGGATGACGATGGAGAAATCTCGCTGCTCCGTCAAAATTGGTAAGAACACCACCGATTCCTTTGATGTTGAGAAAGGATTGAGGCAAGGCGAAGCGTTATCATGCAACCTATTCAACATCGTTCTTGAAGCCATTGTACGCAACGCACATGTCAACACCAGCGGTACAATCTATCAAAAGTCCGTTCAATTGCTTGCATATGCGGATGACATAGACATTGTCGGCAGAACGAAGCGAGCTGTGGCATGGGCATTTGCGAGCATTGAATCAGAGGCGGCTAGAATGGGATTGGCGGTTAATGAGGACAAGACGAAGAATATGCTGTCATCGAGAGAGGAATCTCAACATCGTCGACTCGGGCAAAATATCACGATGGACAGATATAACTTCGAAGTTGTCAAGGACTTTGTCTACCTGGGCTCCACTATTACATCGCAGAATGACATCAGTGCAGAGATCAAGCGAAGAATTACTCTTGCCAACCGCTGTTTCTTCGGTCTAAGAAGGCATTTAAGTAGTAAGGCCCTCTCTCAGAGAACCACGGAGACTTTATACAAAACCCTAATCATCCCGGTCCTGCTTTATGGGTCAGAAGCATGGACACTGAAAGATTCGGATAAAAATCTGCTAGGGTGCTTTGAGAGGAAGATTCTTCGTGTGATTTTCGGTCCGGTGTGTATCGAAGGAGTGTGGAGGAGAAGATTCAACGACGAGCTATACGGGCTATACAGCGACGTTGACCTGGTCAAAAAGCTGAAAATACAGCGGCTGAGATGGCTGGGGCACGTGGAGCGTATGGACAGCAACGCACCTGCCCGACGAGTCTTCGAATCCAACCCCGATGGGGTACGCAGCAGAGGAAGAACCCGTAACAGGTGGCGCAATCAAGTGACTGACGATATCAAAGCACTCGGTGTGCGCAACTGGAAGAGGCTAGCTAGGGACAGAGCTGGCTGGAGGGGCTTGTTAGTTGAGGCCGAAGCCCATCCTGGGCTGTGAGCGCCATCAAAAGTAAAGTAAAGTAAGTTATCGCTTGGACCAAAATTTGCACTACCCACTTGCATTGACAATACTTCAAACACTTTGTTTAAAATAATTGCAGATGGTGAGGAGTGTATTCAAACAATACCAGATAATGATACACGAGAAAAAGCCCGTTCCAAATTTGCACACATTTTAGATAATAGTATAAGAACCCATCAGTCAAATGATTAACACAGATATTTGACGTATATTCTCAAAGAAACAAAGCAGTTCTTACAGAGAAACAAGGAACTAATTATCATCCCAACTGATAAAGGTAACGTAACGGTAGTTATGTATAGGGACGAATATAAATCAAAAATGAAAATAATGATGGAAGACAGAAACATATACTGGCCCATAAGAACCGACCCAACCAACAAGCTACAGACTAAGAACAACAATTTCATTAAAGACCTCTATGCAAAAAACATAATTGATCAGTCTGAAAAACAAAGAATGACGACGTACAACCCCATCGCACCAAGAATCTATGGACTCCCAAAAATCCATAAGGCAGAACTATCCTTACGACCAATATGTTCATCGACGAAAATACCATGCTACCATCTCTCACGGAATCTCATGCGAATTCTTAGAAATCTAACTTCAAACTCACAATTCAACGTAAAGAACTCACTTGATTTCAAAACTTTACTTGGCAACGTACGAATCGAAGATGACGCGACTAATCCTTGGTTTCTTTTGACGTAGTGTCTCTTTTTACAAATATACCCGTAAAATTGGCACTACATACCAAATTAAAAGTAGTAGTCCGTAGCGTAATGGTTAGTGCGTTCGACTGTCACGCTGAAGGTTTGGGTTCGCTTCCCAGCCTCGTCTACCTAAAACTAAAAAGAATTTTTTTTTCGGGATACTGCCTCTTGCGAGGAATTGACAAATCCTCCAAGAGTATCACTTATCACGAATAAGTGCTTCTCGTATAGCCGTTCGGATTCGGCATAAAATTGTAGGTCCCTTCCATTCCTGTCGACAGGCGCACACAGGAATGGTTGCGAGTTGTGAGTCACTAGGCCCTGGTTCTTCATGAGCCGTTGTGCCACACAATTTGTATTTATTAAATTAAAACGACAAAGTCTTATGGAATTGTTACGTTTTTGTGTAATTGAAAACAATTACCTGATGTATGAAGATAAGATTTATCAGCAACGAAATGGCATGCCAATGGGAAATCCAGCATCACCAATCATAGCAGACATAATTTTGAAGGATCTTCTTGAAGTTTCTCTAGGCAAGCTCAAAAACAAACCCAACATTTTAACAAAATATGTTGACGACATATTTGCAATAGTCAAAGCTTCTGAAATTGATAAGATCTTAGAAGTTCTTAATAACTACCACCCAAAACTGCAATTTACCGTCGAAATTGAAGATAATAAAAGAGTTCCATACTTGGACACGGTTTTAATTAGGAAAAATGGATGTTTGAAACTAAATTGGTACCAGAAATCCATATCATCAGGAAGAATCATCAACTTCAACTCAAAACACCTAAAACAAATAATCCTTAATACTGCCCAAAATTTAATTAACAAAGTTCTTAGCTTCAGTGACCCCGAATTTCAAGCCGAAAATAAAAATAAAATAGAAACCATCCTAGAGAATAATAGTTTTCCATCAAATTTAATAAAAACACTAATACGCAAACATAAACCTATATACTCACAAACAGAAAATAAAGAAACATCCACAGCCATACAATAAAAATCGTTTGTCTATGTAAAGCACATAGCTGACAGGTTTAAAAAAGCTTCTCTATTTGACATAGAGAAATACGTTATAGCCATGTGCTCTACAAATAACTTAGGACAGGTTTTTAGCAAACTAAAAACAAAAACTAACCCTATGGTTAGTTTTTGTTTTAAGAAATGCCCATCAGTTTACTCTTGAGCCCAACTTCAGACGTACTGTTAAGTACAGAGATTCTTTCTTTAGTCGCACTACACGAATGTGGAATGCTCTACCCAGCTCTATCTTCCCCTCCCATTGTGATCTACAGACATTCAAAACCAATGTACATCGGTTTCTCCTTTCAAATCCCCTGCAACCTACCTAATCGCTCGTGCTGTGTTTTTCACTTTAAGGGTATTCACAACCCCTTTAGCGCGCGCTAAATATAAAAAAAAAATGGAAGACTCAAACTTGATCTACAAAATAACATGTAATGGAAAAAAAGATACAACATGCGAACAGGTCTATGTCGGAACCACAAAACGAAAACTTAAAAATAGAATAGCAGGACACAAATCTGATCTCAAATCCAAGGCACCACAAAAAACAGCGTTGGCAACACACTGCATCACAGAGAACCACCAACCTAACTATGACGACACCAAAATAATCCAGCGAGAAACACAATACAATAAGAGGTTGACAATAGAAACATTACATATAATAAACACAAACACGATGAACCGAAAAACTGACCTAGACTGTGTGAGCCCACACTACAAGCACCTGCTGGAGAGACGAAAGAAGAGGATAAAACGATCCAGATCTCCTTAACACCCGCTTATCATACCAATAATTTTCTTCATGATTTTGTTTTAGTTTTTCTTGTTCTATCAGTCTTGTTAAAAATGCATTCTGTTAAGTAAAGTATTATGTGCAAGTTAGTTTCCAATAGTGCAATACGAATGTTAGAAAGTGCAATATAAATGTATATTTATTGTTCTGTTTTTGAATATTTAATTGTTTAAATCCAAAAATGTAAGCAATTTTTGTTTGTTTATTTTCATTATATATAATTTCATTAAGTTATCATAAAAGTTTTTCAAATATTTAACAAAGTAACAGCTACCATATTGTTCCTTCATATGCTTCAGATTGAAATAAAAATAAAAACCTGATGATGTCTATAATCATACTCGAAACGTCGTACAAAACTAACAACATTTATCTTTTCATTTAAATGTCAGTTTGATTGACCTGAAGCCCAAAATACAACCACATACAAAAAAATACGGGACTTTTTGAAATTTTAAATTTAAGTAGGGTAAATTAGGGTGAACGTATTAAAAGGCCGAAAAGTTATTTTCCAAACGGTAAGTCATAGGGCAACTAGGTATTTATTTTTGCCTTGGATAGATTTTATTTAAAACATGAATGTAAAAATTAAAACTCGAGATATGAACGTTTGAAAGTCAAAAACAGCGAAATAGATGTTTGAGAAGAAATTTACTTTAAATCAGTGTAACGTTCTATTAAAATATTTGGTATGTTGTTATAAAGCAGCAGGATTTCTACAAAACGTTACACTGAATTGTAGTAAACTTTTTCTCAAAAATCTATTTCCCCGTTTTTGCCTTTCAAACGTTCTGTTGCGTAGCCAATGATGGTATACCTATCCAAACGTACTCGGTTGCACACAACCTACTCGTTGCATCTAACCGATATACAATGAGTGGATGCCCATTTGCATACATAATAAGCCCTAAGTACATAGCTACTTCTTCCAAATATACAAAAAAAAGAAACAATTAGCTACAAGAGATAGGTAGAATAATTCTAAATAATAAAAGAAAATATAAAAGTTATCAAAATCAATTTTAATATAATACGGGTTAGTAGAAATACAGATTTAATATAGGTAGATTATAAAGTAAACTCACAATCAACAGACAAAAAAAAGCAAAACTTGATGCGGTCTTGTCCCTCGGTGTTGTTGTTGTTAGCGACTGCGTTACGGGTCCGAATGGCATATGCCTCTTCTGGTTGCTTCTTGCCCGTAATTCTCGTTTCTGAAAGTGTATCAAAGTACCTGGAAAAAAAAATGAATAGGTAAATACCTAGTTTTAAAGTAAAATAAAGGGATGATTGCCACCAGCATGTGTTTCTATAGCTGACCTAGATCAAGAAGTGTAAGAAGCACTACCTGGTGACAATTAATTACTTTATTTGGCGGTGGTAGTGTGGTTGATTGTAGTTGGACGGATATCTAAGGAAGATAGAAAAATGTTTTAGATACATATGTTTGGCCTATGAATTTTTTGCCACAATAATCTGTTTCTAGAATGATCACTAGAACAGAATGGAATACCTACATTATGCTTCGGTTAGCTATAGAGGTGGTCATGGTCAGGGATTCTATTGCGGATACTGAAAAAGAAGCAAAATGATCAAATGCGTGTGCATAATGTATGTATGTAACGCATTAGCAAAACATGAAACTTACCGGGTTTTTCCGACTCCTGATGTGAGATGGTCTCTAATGTTTTTTCCTTTTGCTTAGCTGTTATGTTTTTTATTCTCTTTTGATTTATATGGTGTTTAGTTCTATTTAATTATTTTTTTGAGATTTTCTTTAGTTTTGGTGTTTTCTTTGAGTAAATTACGGGAGATCGCGTGCACGATGTTATGTCGAATTCCTTACAACCAAAAAAATTCGAATTTTTCTGAACAAATCGAATTTTTTCTAAACAAAATCGATTTTAATACTGTCAAACAAATCTTGCGGTTTTAACTAGATTTCACATCAAATCGCACACACATTGACATTTCTCATGCATCAAGATGGAATTAAATGTTCTCATTACAATTTTGTGACGATGTTAAAAATGAAAACAAATGTTAAAGTGTTTCAAATTATTTAATATTTCAGTGAATGATCAAAAAAAAGTAAAGATAATTGTGCATATATCTTCAAGAAACAAAAATCTCATTTAAATAACATACAATTCGCGAGAAAAACACGTTGCAAATTTATTTATCTTCGTCCCCTAGTCAAATATTCAGAATAGATCTTCACTGCTGTGTCTGGATGGATTTTGGATTGTATTTTTTTTACTTGATTACGCGCACAATTGTTTTTGTTCTTTTTCAATTTTCAGACGAAATATATTTGGTTTTAAATTATCAAAACAACGCGAAAAATAAAATACACTTTAATATTTGTTTAGCGCGCACCACTGCTTTGTTTTTGTGCGGCAACAAAATTCCTGTCAAATTGCACTCACACACTCACAAAAAAAAGTCGGATTTTATTTTAAATTCCTTCTACCAAGAAAAATTTTTAAATGAAATCGACTTCAAATGGCTGTAAGGAATTCGACATTAGACAATTACAAATTACAAATGAACGAAAGCTCACAAAATGACAGCTGACACTTGTTGAAGGTGAAGGTTTAATGTTCCGAAAATGGCATGGCCATGCAATAAAGAGACATGAATGGCGTTACAGGAAATGGAAAGTTCTCAACTTAGATAAAATCTAAACGATCCGTTGAGTTTGAAATTGGCAAAAGCTTTATTAACATTAAGGAACAGTGCAATATTAGTAATTATTAGGTTATATAATTTGTTTTAGAGTAGGTATAGATAGTTTATTTTGTATAATAAACGTTATTTATTAGTATTAGTTTAATACATTTCTTGTTACTACTATTATACTGACCTAACGTTTGTAACACAAAACTGCCCAGTAGGAAATCTCGACGTCGATGAAATTTTTTGGTGAATTCATGAATGGATTCACCGACTGTTTCCATCGCGGAACGGTATGTAATGATTTCATAAAAAAAAGGTTATGCATTTTTTCATCAGTTAACTAAATTCAAATGAATTGAATGCTTACAACTCACTAAAATTTCAGTTACAAAATCATAAACGGTGATTCCACTGATGAAGAGTAATGCATAGGATCATGACTTCGTAAATAATGTTTGGTTCTCTGCTTTGGTTGTTCTGTCTTCTTGCCGAGAAAGAAAAAATACAAACAAAAAGCCTTTTCTCTACTTGCCATGACGATTTCAAAGATGGGAAAAAAAATACACGAGTTTTTGAACCAAATAGAGAAATATTCTTCTTTACATAATGTTTCCTAATAAAATAATAATAATTAATAAAACAAATAATTACTGCCTTTTCTCTACCTATTCGAAGTAGGTACGTTAATATGATAATTAGTTCCTGAGTGATAATCGAAATTGGGTTCTATGCATTGTTGTGGTTTTTTTTTTTCTTAAATAAAAAAAAACATACCCATTGCCTATTTTGTACCTAACCCGAGAAATGCGAACATTTCAGGGGTGGATGGTAATGTACAGAGTCATGCACATGCTTATGACAAGAGTTCGTGGGTTTTTTTAGAGAAAGAGAAAAAAAATTAAACCAGAATTTCCAGTTTTTTTTCGCGATCATTAAATAGCCTTTTGTTCTAGAAATTGTGTGTCATTTCAAGTTCATTGTCTTTTTTGTACCTACCCCGAGAAATGCAAGGATTTCAGGGGTGAATGGGAATGTACAGAGTCATACTTATGACAAGAGTTGGCGTTTTTTTTTTTTAGAGAAAGAGAGAAAAAACATATAAATCAGAAATTCCCGTTTTTTTTTAGCGATCATTAAATAATAACCCTTTTGTTCTAGAAATTTGTTGTCATTTCAAGTTCATTGTCTTAAGTGAAAGCAAGTGTAATTAAATACGTATTGAGTGAAAAAAAGTAAACAAATAAGTTTATATGCCATCAGTTCAGCTTTACAAAAAAGCTGTCCAGCAAGGCCTGAAAAGGATTAAGAACCTGCATTATAAAAAGATATGCCAACAAAAGAAAGAAGTAGCGACAGTATCAACAAAAGAAAAGGAAATCGAGGACCTATTCATGCAGACTTCAGCATTTTGAAATTTTTTTTTATTACATATCTTAATGTAAACATCTATGTGTTTTTTTTTTTTTTTTATATTATTTTTGTTTTCTTTGTTTAAATTATCTTAATGTATTTTATTAGACATGTTTTTCCTGAAGTATCGTTTTTCATTTTTTTTTTCATAATAAATGTTTTATTAAGTTATCTACATACATATAACTTATTACACGAGAGCAGTTTTTTTTATTTTGTTCAAAGGGAGAAGATATATACATACATACATTACTAATGGTTATGATTTTATTATATAATGAACTTTCACATATTATTCATTACAAATCATGCAGTGATGTATAACCAAGTTTCTTTCCATTATATTTTTCATCCAATATAATTCATTTGTCAATGACATTTTTGATTCATGGTATTTTTCACCCTCTGAATAAGCAACTCTTGCTTACCTAGTGATTTCATAATTGAACTTTCATGGTATTTTTCAGCATATTTAACTCATATATGAATTAACGAGTTAAATTTACAAAGTGAATTAATGGGTGAGCATTCATGTCATTTTTCACTCGGTGAATAAGCAACTCTAAGCTATCGAGTGATTTCACAGCTTAAAGTTCATGCTATTTTTCATCACATATAATTGCTTATGAATAAACTAGTTACCCCTACTTCGTGATTTCACTGGTAAATATTCACCTACAAAATCACTAGGTGACCGGCCTATGACAGCCCCATGTTAAATTCACCGCTGTTTTCATGCCAAAAGTCATGGGTTGTAGCTTCCACTCACCGATGAAAAAGCTGGTGATTCCGACATGAATTTTTTGAAATTTCCTACTGGGATGAATCTGCACACTCACACATATAAACTACGATAGAAGACAATACACATGAGATACAGAAAGTGCAGATTTCTAATTAGTAGGTGTTTGTGACAGGGGAAGAAAAATTCAGTAATCTGCATAAATATAAGAAAACAGATAGAAAAGAATAGGAATGTAGGGCAATGAACTATTATAATGGAATTTGAATCTGCATTTGATTTTTGGAAATCAAAGTGCAAACTTCGACCGTTAGCGTTGCCGAGATAAGCTTAGCAAATTGAAAATTTTCTGGTGCAGTTTTTTTTTTACAAAGAAAAAAGCACATCCGTATATATAAATATATATACATATATCTATATAATTGAAATTAAATAAATAGTAATTTGTAATTTAATCTAAAGAAAAGAGACATTACAGGTGATTTTTTTGTTAAAATAGTGCAAGTGGAAATTAATTAATAATTTAAAATATAGATATTTTTTTTGTAACACGGAAAGAAAGAACGAAGTAGTAAATTGGTGTGGTCGAGCTATCTCCATTGGAGCAGTTTCAAGCCCCGTTCATTATAAAGCAGAGGTAGGAAACTATAAGATTTTTCTCACTTTAAGCATATTAAGGAAATAAGGTGTACTTTCCCAGGTTAAGTTCAGTGCTAAGAAGCATTGGCTCAGAGGCAGAGAACTGGATATATGTATCTTACATGCTTACACTTTCCAAACGCTGAGGAACTTCGGATTCGTCAGTTTGAGACACTCGAGCTGAACCTCTGCAAGAGATCTTTTTTTTCACATAGATAAGTCTATGAAAAGGTCGAGTGAAGGTGACCTTTGTAAATAGGTGACTCTGGTGACCTGAAGGGTGTACGACCGCAACCTTCGAATTTTGAAGGGTGTTTCAAGGGCATTCGATCCCGCTGTGACAAAGTACTAATAAAGACATTTTTTTGTCCCTTCTGGACTATATATATATATTTTTTTTTAAATTATTTCTGGATTTTTTTTATGAATTTTTATTTTTTGAAATTCATTCAATTTTTTTTTTATTTTCTTTGATTTTTTTTGATTTTTATCAAGTTAAAATCATATGTGTACAGGAAAAACAAGAAAAATTAATAACAATATTGAATTAACTAAAATAATCACAAGTTAAGGAATAGTGAAAGAAAAAGTGCAAAGAAAAAGGAACAAAGTGTGTCCGTCTCTGGACTCAATACATATATATATATATATGAGTGTATAGAAACATCATCACTATATGCGGTATACGAAAAGCTATATAGCCTTCAAGGATCTACGAGGTGCTGCCGGCAGAACATCAAAGGGTCACAAAACTAAACCAAAACCAAGTAGTAAGTCTTATACAAAAAATATATTGAAGACATTGTTTTTGAATAACCAAAAATATATATATACATGGTTAGAGGAAAGAAGTGCGTATACTCCAATACCTCTGATCAATGCCATTTTTCTTTCTTTTGATTTTAATTTTATTTTATAAACTTATTGAAATTTTAACAGAAAGTGAATAACAGATTTGAGGTTAAATACCAAATCTGCCCATTTTATAAACCATTATTATCCTTATTGATTTTTGCTTTTCCCTTTTTTTTGAATTCCTATAAAATTTTTGAATTTTGAGTGACAATTTTTATAATAAACTTATATGTTCGAATTGAACTTAGTTTTGTATTCATATTTTCTTGATCTGTGAGAATTGTATATCATGGAGTGTTAAATATTAAGGTTAGGTGTGTGAAGGATCGGCTGAGCCAGCAATTGGGAGATTGGGTGAACACGAGAACATGACATGACGACATAGACTCTGTGACGATACCGCGTTTACGAACGATGACATGACCCCTGAAATGGTTATTTTACTCCTTGCGTGGAAACGTAATATGATGCAAATACTGACTTACTTACATACACGGACTTACATAGATACTTACGGGTCTCACTTACGTATATATATACATACTCTTCACATACTTACCTATATGACGTAACAATACCTACTTACATTATACGTTACTTACGTACATACGTACATACTTACTCACATACTGACTTACAGACTTACTTCGCGAAACTATAAACTGACCTACACTAACTGAAACAGGAGGTTTATGTATAGGGGCCGTCTCCAAGATACTGTCCAGGAGATGGCGAAGGTTGTGTCTCATAGATACAAGGGTGGGTAGGCCAAACTTTTGCCGATAACATCAGGCAAGGCCTCCAGGAGATTCGGCGAACCATTGTGTGTGAGAAACAGTGGGGCAGACGATAAGTATTAGGTGAAACCAAAAAGTTTTTGTTAGTTTTAGGGTTTAGCTTTAGGATAATATTCATATGCATTTAAGTGATGATATACATATGGTTATCTATGAATACATAAAAAAATGCATTTTTATATGTATATATATATATATATATATCTTTATATAACATAGAATTTAGGGTAATTAGGTTTAGTTTCTTTTTAATGTAATTAAGATAAAAACTATTTGTGTCCATCTAGGAATAAGCCGAAGTTTCATCCTCTCTCAGATGCAGTGGCATAGGTAGCCGTGTCTGTGCAGTCCTTTTTGGTATTCCTAGCTCCTATTCTCCTATCCTATCCAATTTTCCTACCATTTCCTTTTTACAAAGGTACGATTGATTTTGTTTGCTGAGAAGGAAGTGTCTGAAAGAGGGCAAGAACTACACCAACCCGTTGAGCTGAGCCGTGCAACAAGCAAGCGTGCCGTCGCCCTTTTCCAGCACCAAAGATGCCTCTTTGGCCAACCCTACCTCGCAACAGTTCATATCTCGAGTTGTACATTTTTGACAATGTGTTTGTCATGTTCGACATTCATGTATTTAATAAAATCTATCGATTGCAAAAAAAAATAATTTCCCTATGATTTACTGTTTAAAAAATAACTTTTCGACCTTTTAATACGTTCACCCTAATTTAACCTTCATAAATTTAAAATTTCAAAAAATCCCGTATTTGAATTTAATTATTAAATTTCCTTTCATAATATATGTTTTGTATATCTTTATATGTAGCTTACCACATAAGCTCAATCGGACAATTAAAAAAAACGCAAAAATTGATCTTTAAAGCGTGGCAACCCTATAAAGGGCCCACTTTTTTACAGGCAACCAAAGCGCAAACTGTTTCCTTGCACACTTTCTAAAAAACTGTTTACCTCTCATCTGATGAAGAGATGAGGGCAGGTCGTCCAATGATGGGCTCCCAGACTATAAGGTCGTATTCGAATTCAGATCAAAAATCTTCGAAAATCTAATCTTTTCGGCAACCAAAATTGAGTGATATATTAAGACCTAAACTTTAAACTTTAGTTATACGGGGAGCAAATATTAATAAAAGAAACACCATTCTTTTAAGAGAATTGTGAGTAGTGATTATTTGATATTGAAGAGTTTAAAAAAAATTACTGTTGATATGATCTAAAATTTATTATTAGATTATTTGTATTTAATATAAATTCTGTATGAAACGACGTATAATATAAAGTTTAAAATTACCTATGCCATGATTTTTTAAGCATGTTCTTTAAAATCCATAATGCAGCATTGTAAATAAATAAAATAAAATTATTAAATTAATTTTATAAAAAAAAATAAAATTTTAAATATAAAAAGACAAACTAACCAGATGTAGAAAATCAAACTTGATTCAACAAATTGCGTCTGATTTCATTCAATATTCTTCAATATCCAATTACGTAAAAATTATAACAAATCGTTTGAACAAATCGTAAGAACATTAAACTTATTCTTTACCTATGTTATTAATACAGTTTATTTAGTAGATACAAATAAGATTTTAACATTTGTTAAACGTTAACATTTTCGCAACGAAAATATTTTTAGAGTACCCCGAACCAACAGATAAATACATTTTCTGGCTTCATCGTTAAGTCAAAAATATTGTATGGAATGAAATGATGAACAAAAAAGCTAAGCCAATAAGAACACCCTATAAAAATTGCGAATTCCTTAAATCTTTAAAGTAGGAACTTCTTTTCAACAATTTTGTATAAAAAATAAAATGCAATTTTGTTGAATCAAATAACTAAAACAATTCAAATTATTACCAGACATATGCAATAAACTTGAATGAGGTGGGGGTGGTGGCCTGCCATCGTCTACTATTAAAACATGACTACCACCTTCAGCACTTGTGCGCTGATTGATATTACCACCAGCGTTTTGCACTTGTTTATTTTCACCAATTTTAAGACCAGACATCGGTAATCCACCGATCCCATCTTCTGTTAAGCAGCAATAAAAACAACAATTGAAAATTAAATTTGCTAGTACTTCAAATAAAAGTTATTAACTTTGTATTTTGAATTTACTCACTTGAGTTTTGTTCGTAGTAACCGTTTTGTTGCATCTTTGCTGGCGAGTCAGTATTAAGCTGGGAAGCTGTCACCGACCTTGTTTGCAATGTAGATGGTTTTACATTACTGGTATTGCTTGGTTCATCGAGCAATTGCCTAAGTCTTTGCAACTGAGCTTCTAGCTGCCTATTGTGATCTTCCAGTATTTGCATACGTGCTTCTAGTCGACCTTTATGTTGCCGCAATAGCTTTGCTTCTGCCATCATATCCTTTAATACGAAAATTTAATTAAAGTTCTAATTATATTGACGTAAATAGTGTATTTTTACCTGTCCGTGATCAGCACCACTACCACTGAGAGATATTCCACTCAGGGTAGAATGACTCATTCCTTCGTCTGGAGTTGTTAGACTCTGTGTTTGCTTTGTAGAAAGCTGTTGGTATTCTGCCTGAAGATTGGCATTTTCTTCTTCAAGATCCCGGATTATGGATTCTAGTTCCTCTCTCTGTTCTGCATCCATAGCTGCCATTACCTGAACAGGTGATTTTGGCCCACTGCCATTCGGCGGCAAAGCTTGGCAATACTGGGCAATCAACTGATGCTCATCGTCACTATCAGGCGTTGAGTTGGGACCAGTTCCGTATTCGACCTGCGCTAATCGGGATGCGTACATTTCTAGTCTTGAGTGCATATCATTTTGAAGTGTATGAGTTGTATGCTGTGGGCTTGGTGTTGGGCTTTCTAATGCATCACCTTCAAGAACACTCTGAACAGGAAGGTAACCTACGCGAGGATGCTTTTTAAAGTACTTTCTACTTTTGAACTTATTTTTCAGTGCCCTAGTGAAATCTCTAACATCCTCTGTTGACGTCGTCTACAACAAAATGAAAACATAATCCGTAACAATAAATCAATATCAGATTATAATAGTAACATGTCGCAGGGAAATCACAAATTTATAATTTAACATACCGTTGTACAGTATTCGTGCATTGGATGACTAAGCTTATGATTTTTGGCGTTTCGACCAAAGAAGAAACATTTTTGGCACATGTCAAAGTTAAAACATTTTAAGCAACGATAACGGAAGCCAATTATTGGATACTCTTTGCAAATATTGCACTTTGCCTGCAAAACGTTTACATTTATTATGTATATGTATTAAGTTGTTAAAAGGCGTTATAATAAACCTGGTGTTTTGCTGCTTCTGCTGCTGCTAATCTATGTAGAACGGGTAACCAAACTAAACTTTGGGGTTCATGTTGCAACCAACCAAGAAAATGTTGCGCTTCGATTGATATTTCTTGATTGCTGTCTTGAGCTAGTTAAAAAAATAACAACAAAATAGAACACAAAGAAAAATTTGACATTCATAACTTACAATCTGGTGATATTCCAGCTCGTTCTAGACATGATCGAACCGATGGCTCTATATTAGATCCTCCAAATGCTGCAACCTCACCTAATTGCCTTGGCACCTTACATGTTAAACGAACAAAATTATTAACTAAAAAATGTTTTTTGTCAAACATAAAATGTTTACCTGTATGCAGTCATGTAGAAGAAGTCCCAGTTTTCTTTGGTCGACTTTCCGATCAGGGTCAGCAATCAATCGAAACAAATAGCGGTATTTTTCTTCAAGATGTCCTCTACACAGTAGAACTAATCCAACCTAAAACAGCGATGGGTAATTAAAATTACACTATGCTTCACTGATTATATATGTCTCTGGTGGAAACTGTGCTAAAATAAATTTATTCTATTCGTATCTTATTAATTTTTACTTGTGACATATGTACGAGGTAATAATATAATAATAGAGAACACAAAAAAAAGTGGGTCTCGCAATTCTGTCTGTGAGCCTGTCTTTCTGTCTGTACCTCGAACTGCAGCCTTAACCACTGGGGCGTTTTCTTCAAACTTAGGACTTAAGGTTTTTAAGTGATTCCCTAGAGGGGAAATTAATTTTTTTTTAGCTCCAAAACTAACGAATACAACCAATACACACAAATTAATTTATTTCAAAAATCACATAGGTATAACTAAAACAAATATATCAATAATCACATAAGTATGTATTACTAAAACAAATATATGTAGTAAATATTTTGGTAGAAAATACAAAAATATTTATAACGGTTATTAACGGTACCTGTCACCCAAGTATAGAACCGTAGCCCGTTTAGCAAGTAATAAATCGGCTGCTGGGATTTGCTTTTGGTTATTTTGAAAAAGAAAAATTATTTATCACAGATTTTATACAACTCACTGGCTCAATACTTTAATGTTCTAGTAAGGTTTTCATTATTCAGAGATAATCGCTTGCAAAGTTTTAGGAAGCTGATTTTGTGTCAAAATATCATGATTTATTAAGAAAAATATTAAAATATTAAAACGTATATGAAACTTAATTAAATTAAGGACTTACTTTCTTTCTTCTGTATTAAATATCGATTTAATTAACACGTTTCAATTTTAACTAAGTTTTTTGTTCTATGTCGGACATAGAACATTATAGCACTGAGGGAGACATATGGAAAGCAATGGAAAATTAGAGAAAAATGAAATAAAATATGCAGTGAAATTACAAAAAATGCGATTGTTAGACCATAACGCAGGGGGTGTTTTGGGGGTTCAAACCCCCCCCCCCCGAAATGTATGAATTTAATGTCGTAGACAAAATTATTGGAGATGAAGCAAACATTTAGTACAGCTATGAATCGATTCAATCTGATGATAGATCCGAAGAAGAACTGATTCTGTTGAGTTCCTAAATAGTGTTTGTCATTCTGGCCTTCCATCTCACAAATTAATGTAAACACGACTGTAATGCTAATAAGGAATCTAAACGCTAATAAAGGCTTGATCAATGGGACGAGGATGATAATAACTCAATTAAGTATGTTCATCATAACAGAGATGCTTATTCATAGTGGAAGAACTGTTTTAATTCCGAGAATATCATCAACACCATGGAATACAGAAATGAGAAAACAGTTTCCCATTAAAATTGCATATGGTATGACCATAAATAAAGTGCAAGGCCAAGCATTACAAAGAGCTGGTATTTTCTCCTGGTCAACTTTATGTGGCTTTCTCAAGAGTAAAAAGTTTCTGAAATATTTTTATAACTATAAAAAAGATTGAATCATTAATTCCAATGTTATTTTTAAAGAAGTTCTATATCTTTACTCATCATTCTTTCATACACACATTCACATTCTTCATACGCATACATGCATGCATACAATAAAATTTTAGAAAATACAAAAATTTTGGATTGTTTATTGTAATACAGTTGTTATTCATTGCATTCGTCATTTTCATTCACAAAATAAAAACATAGAAAAGTCATCCAAACTAAGGAAATATTGTTTCTTGCAATTTAATTTATACAAAATATGACTGAATAAATTCTATATATAAAATAATAAAAAAATACTTTTAGTTCATCCCTTATTATTATTTTTATACTAAGTTGTAGTTCATTCAACATCAAGTGCGATCTTACCTTTATTTATATCTACCCACTGTTCTCTCATTTACCTTTCAAATATTTGAACAGATCTAATTTCTCATAAATGCGGACAGGCACATAAGGTTCTTCCAACACGATTAAAAAGTGGAAAAAACAGCATTCATTGTTGAAGAAACAGCAAAACATGTAAAATATACAAATTCATTTGCAAAAACTACAGTTTTTTGCTGTATTTTTCATAACACTCTGTGCTCAAAAATGCCTTAGTGTTGTAAAATCTTTATTTTTATTTGTAGAAATTAAAACCATATACCTACCGCTTTTTGTAGTGGAATCTACACGGGTTCCAATTTTAAAAATAAAAATACGTAAAATACTTTTCAAATTCATTTTATTTAATTTTTTTCATGAAATTAAATTATTATAATGTTCAAATCATAAACTATTCATTTAGTATAGAACAAATCAAATGAACTTATTTCTAAAGACTTTCGTACCACCATTTAATGTATTAAGATGGATGGGTAGACTTGTAAAATTACTTATTTCTAAAATAACATTATTTTTAATTATTTTGGACATATCCATAACATAACAACTAAAATGATAATTAAAATACAATATTTCATATTCACAGCATATAAAATATATGTACTTCTTTATTCTCATCAGTAATAATATGAAGTATCTCAAAAAAGCATAACATACGACAAAATTCGAGGAGGAATTAGATCCACTAGAGCTCCTTGGAGTTGTACTTAAATCATTTGACAAGCCATAAACCCAATTTGTGTAAAATAAATATAAAAAATAATTTGACTTCTTGAGTTGGTAGGTACCTACTCGTACATACATCGACAAAATAGGATTCTACTTACTTCTTTTTGTTTCCACTTCTCCAATTCTCCAATTCTATGTCCGACATAGAACATTATAACACTGAGGGAGACATATGGAAAGCAATGGAAAATTAGAGAAAAATGAAATAAAATATGCAGTGAAATTACAAAAACTGGCTAATGCGATTGTTAGACCATAACGCAGGGGGTGTTTTGGGGGTTCAAACCCCCCCGAAATGTATGAATTTAACTTCCTCGCCATACAATTTCATTCCCCCCCCCCCCGAAATTTTTTCCTGCGTTCGCGCCTGATATATGCTTAAAAATTACATAATAAACTACAAAATTCTAGATTTAAGTATATCAATAGAGTTTTTCCCATTTGCCTATACACTATGGTGTATATGAACGATTAAGTACTGAGCATAACAAAGAATCTTTGGAATGTTTCTGTTTGTTAGGGCTATAAAAAAGCCATTTGTTGAATGAAACATACATTTTCTTAAAGTCGACAAAAAGACAAACATTTTGATATAAAAAAACGTATTTATGCATTTTATATGACATAGAACATTAAAGTATTGAGCCAGCGAACTGTCTCGGCGTTAGAAATAATATTACAATTACAAAAGGTATTAAATTTATGGTATCCCATTGGATCTGAGTATATATATACACTCACTGTCAATTATTTGAGGCCACTATTTTCATAAAAGCTTTTTTATCAATAAATACCTGTAAGCAATATTTTTCCTGGAAATTTTTGATACGTGTGAGTAGGAATATATATATTGCAATAAAAAGGATAAAGTTAAAGAGTTAATTTTGAAAATCCATACAAATTTCTCAAATCATGTGAATGTACTGCAAAAATGAATATAAAAAGTTGCATCCAAAAATTGCTTGGCAAAAGTTTACATCGCCGATTTTTTTCAAACAAAAGTTTAAAATATTTAAGAAAGGATACACCCAAAAAAATTGTCGCTTTAAATTTTACAACATGTGGCAGTCAATTTTACAACAAAAGCCAAAATTGTATAAAAAACAGCAAACATATTCAATTTCACAATTAATTGTAACTCTTACAGCAATTGCTTTAGTTTTTGCACCAAATACGTAGAAACAACTGCAAATTTTAGTCGTAAGAACTTCAGCGCGTTGTCGAATTTAATTGTGAAAAGTACAAATATTAATTCGTTGTATCTGCATCACAAAAGTGTTGAATCTACAACCAATACAGAACAAAGAATGTAGCAACCCCAATGGGGCATATTCATAGTCGCAGATAGACCGAGGTTTAACTAAAGTACAGTTTAAGACAATTTTGGCTCAATGAATGCAGACCGATTTTAACTACAAAATGTCGTTTTTATATTTTTATAAGATAATTAACTTGGTATAATACACAAATAGCTTCAAATATTTTGCAATTATAAACTTAACAAAATAGAATCAACGTCCGAAAATTCAACCAAATCTATGTTTAACTTAGACCCAGCTCTAAAATGAATATGAATACGCCCCAATATGTTGTAGATTTCACAGTTCATTTACTTAGCTCCCACAACCACCCAAACAGCCCATGCCATTACTGACATTGAAACATGTTCATTTCACAACAAATGCATTCAAATCTACAACCATAAGATGTGTAAGTGACAAAAAGTTGTGAATGTGACATCTGTAATGAACCATTTACCGTTTCTCAGTTACCCAGAAAAAAGTTTTTATTCTTTTATTCGCATTCGCATTCGTTCAGCCTGTTATAGACGTATAAGTCGCGGTTCATATTTGTGCACAAATAGTTTAATTTTGAGTGATAATAATTTTCTTTAAATGGATGTTGAGCTTGTATTCACACTAGAAAATGCTTATTCGAGCATTTTAAATACCATTCCAGATGAAAACGAGTACAATGATGCAAGCTATTAGACGTTAATGTGTATGAAATTGTAAATAATTTCACATTGTGCAAAAGTGTTGCGCCATTTTTAGCGGGTAAGTTTTATTTTCCTTGTAATAAGCATTTACCTAAAATATGAATGTTTTAAAAGGCCGTGGATTGACAAAAAGGAGTTTACTGCTCCTTTAATCGGAGCCAATATCAATAATATTTCCTGACTGCGAACTAGGTCTTTAATTGGAGTTTGAATACGAATTGGAGAAGTGGAAACAAAAAGAAGTAAGTAGAATCCTATTTTGTCGATGTATGTACGAGTAGGTACCTACCAACTCAGGAAGTCAAATTATTTTTTATATTTATTTTACACAAATTGGGTTTATGGCTTGTCAAATGATTTAAGTACAACTCCAAGGAGCTCTAGTGGATCTAATTCCTCCTCGAATTTTGTCGTATGTTATGCTTTTTTGAGATACTTCATATTATTACTGATGAGAATAAAGAAGTACATATATTTTATATGCTGTGAATATGAAATATTGTATTTTAATTATCATTTTAGTTGTTATGTTATGGATATGTCCAAAATAATTAAAAATAATGTTATTTTAGAAATAAGTAATTTTACAAGTCTACCTATCCATCTTAATACATTAAATGGCGGTACGAAAGTCTTTAGAAATAAGTTTATTTGATTTGTTCTATACTAAATGAATACATTTATAGTTTATGATTTGTACATTATAATAATTAATTTTCATGAAAAAAATTAAATAAAATGAATTTGAAAAGTATTTTACGTATTTTTATTTTTAAAATTGGAACCCGTGTAGATTCCACTACAAAAAGCGGTAGGTATATTGGTTTTAATTTCTACAATTAAAAATGTAGATTATACAACATTAAGGCATTTTTGAGCGCAGAGTGTTGTGAAAATTACAGCAAAAAACTGTAGTTTTTGCAAATGAATTTGTATATTTTACATGTTTTGCTGTTTCTTCAACAATGAATGCTGTTTTTTCCACTTTCCAATCGTGTTGGAAGAACCTTATGTACCTGTCCACATTTATGAGAAATTAGATCTGTTCAAATATTTGAAAGATAAATGAGAGAACAGTGGGTAGATATAAATAAAGGTAAGATCCCACTTGATGTTGAATGAACTACAACTTAGTATAAAAATAATAATAAGGGATGAACTAAAAGTTTTTATTTATTATTTTATACATAGAATTTATTCAGTCATATTTTGTATAAATTAAATTGCAAGAAACAATATTTCCTTAGTTTGGATGACTTTTCTATGTTTTTATTTTGTGAATGAAAATGACGAATGCAATGAATAATAACTGTATTACAATAAACAATCCTAAATTTTTGCATTTTCTAAAATTTTATTGTATGCATGCATGTATGTGTATGAAGAATGTGAATGTGTGTATGAAAGAATGATGAGTGAAGTTATAGAACTTCTTTAAAAATAACATTGGAATTAATGATTCAATCTTTTTTAAAGTTATAAAAATATTTCAGAAACTTTTTACTCTTGAGAAAGCCACATAAAGTTGACCAGGAGAAAATACAGTATCCGGCAAGTGATCATTGATCAAGCCTTTATTAGCGTTTAGATTCCTTATTAGCATTACAGTCGTGTTTACATTAATTTGTGGGATGGAAGGCCAGAATGACAAACACTATTTATTTTTTCGCAAACTTCTTTTTGGGACATAAAATTGCTCGACCAAGTAACTGCAAAACGTTCCCTTCATTTATGACATGTATGTCATAAGATTTATGCAAATATTCATTTTTGGGGACATATCAATATTTTGGAACTTTAATTCCATCTGGAGACAAATCATTTTAGTACTCCAACTCCCAACTTTAAAAGCCAGTTACTAAAAATGGGATCGTCATTTGTCCTTATATGTCCTTTTTTCCATTTTTGTCCTTAGGGAGATTGTTTTATATTTGCTGCAATAATTGTTGTTCTATTGTCGTGCCTTGCAACAGGAAGAACCTGCCTAAAATCTCCACGCATGAATAAGCATATGCGTCCGCTCTCTTTGAAAATGAGGAATACTTCTTGCCATGATGAAGAAATTTTACCAGTTTTGCCTTCTGGTTCAGCAACTTTTCGAAGCAAAATTTGCAAAATTATGGATTGATTTTTTAATTTTAAATTTATTATAATTTTGTTTAAGTTTATTTTAATTAAAAAAAAAACAAGTACCTATGTAAAATTCCTCTTTCTCTTTTTAATACACATTCCAGTGGTATTATGTCTGTCTAAATTATTCTATACTAAATTCAGTCATATTTTGTATAAATTAAATTGCAAGAAACAATATTTCCTTAGTTTGGATGACTTTTCTATGTCTTTATTTTGTGAATGAAAATGACGAATGCAATGAGTAAAAACTGTATTACAATAAACAATCCTAAATTTTTGTATTTTCTAAAATTTTATTGTATGCATGCATGTATGTGTATGAAGAATGTGAATGTGTGTATGAAAGAATGACGAGTGAAGTTATAGAACTTCTTTAAAAATAACATTGGAATTAATGATTCAATCTTTTTTAAAGTTATAAAAATATTTCAGAAACTTTTTACTCTTGAGAAAGCCACTTAAAGTTGACCAGGAGAAAATACAGTATCCGGCAAGTGATCATTGATCAAGCCTTTATTAGCGTTTAGATTCCTTATTAGCATTACAGTCGTGTTTACATTAATTTGTGAGATGGAAGGCCAGAATGACAAACACTATTTAGGAACTCAACAGAATCAGTTCTTCATCGGATCTATCATCAGATTGAATCGATTCATAGCTGTACTAAATGTTTGCTTCATCTCCAATAATTTTGTCTACAACATGATCATTTATTTTTTCGCAAACTTCTTTTTTGGGACATAAAATTGCTCGACCAAGTAACTGCAAAACGTTCCCTTCATTTATGACATGTATATCATAAGATTTATGCAAATATTCATTTTTGGGGACATATCAATATTTTGGAACTTTAATTCCATCTGGAGACAAATCATTTTAGTACTCCAACTCCCAACTTTAAAAGCCAGTTACTAAAAATGGGATCGTCATTTGTCCTTATATGTCCTTTTTTCCATTTTTGTCCTTATGGAGATTGTTTTATATTTGCTGCAATAATTGTTGTTCTATTGTCGTGCCTTGCAACAGGAAGAACCTGCCTAAAATCTCCACGCATGAATAAGCATATGCGTCCGCTATCTTTGAAAATGAGGAATACTTCTTGCCATGATGAAGAAATTTTACCAGTTTTGCCTTCTGGTTCAGCAACTTTTCGAAGCAAAATTTGCAAAATTATGGATTGATTTTTTAATTTTAAATTTATTATAATTTTGTTTAAGTTTATTTTAATTTAAAAAAAAACAAGTAACTACCTATGTAAAATTCCTCTTTCTCTTTTTAATACACATTCCAGTGGTATTATGTCTGTGACAGTTATTTATCGCGAAATGGAGATAAGATCTTTTTTCTCATGCGGACTTATTCAATTTGGAAGTCTTAAAAATCTCCCAAGCCAAGCAAACAGTCACGCACGGAGAAGCTATGCTGATATTCACACCTTGCAATTGCAAGTAAGTGCAATAATAATAATTATTTTTTATGCACCGTTTAGTTCCGTCAACGTCCACTGCATTAACTTTATTTCCATCCACAACATAAATTGAACAGACTTAATTTCTCATAAGATGAAAATGAATTCGTTAAATAAACACTTCCAATTGCAATTCCAAAAAATCAAGTTCCTATGTCCCGATCTACATTGCCCGATTTTTCCAGAAATCATGTGAAGTGTACACAGAACGATTTTTTCCATAAGATTTTTTCCTTGTATTCTTCATTTTTGTATTGCTGTGCTCTTAATTTTTCATTGATATTCACTCACACCATCAAACGAACGGCACACTGACACCGAACACACATACAAAAATGGAAAGAAGGTGAAAGACAACATAAACAGACTGGAAAAATCGTTCGAGTTTTCTGGTACAAACGATTTGATCCCTACCCCTTACTTTTCACTCCCTTCACCCACGAACAAAAGATCGGCACTGGAAAAATCGTTCAATGTAGATCAAGACTATGTAAAATGCATCTTTCTCTTTTTAATGCACGTTCCAGTGGTATTATATCTGCCACTTAATTATAATGAAATAGAGATAAGATCTTTTTTCTCTTTCGGACCTTTTCAATTTGGATGTATTGAAGATCTCCCAAGCCAGTGGGAATAATTAAGTAGCATTAATCCCGTTAATTTCCATATTTACACGTTGTATTTAATTTAACATAAATACAATTATATAAAAGAAAACCAATATAGTTTTTATTCATATAGTTCAACAAATATAAATTCTTCATTCACATTTAAGGTTAGACCGCACACAACTGCAGGGGAACGACACTCCACGACGCGGCAAAACATTATTTGTATAAAATTGTATGAGATAAATCGCACTAAGCGGTAGCTGAACTTCATAAAATTTCATACAAATTGTTGTGAATCGCGTTCCACTGCAGTGCAGTTCCACCTGGTGCAGTCTAATCTCTTATAAAATTATTGAAAAGAAAAACAAACTTAATAAAGATGACATACAAATATTCTATTTATAGAAATAAACAATTTTGTTCATATCTTAGTTCGTGATTACACTGTTCACGAAAAAAACGTACTTACTTCCTTTCGTTATTTTGGCATTCATGGAATTTGGGTTTGTTTTGTAAAAAAATAATCAGTTTCAATAATTAAAAATGTTTTAATCATTATTTCTAAAATATATATGAGTATATTAAATTACGAAAAAAAATTCCAATTCAATCATTTTTGTGACACCACCGAACAGCATTGTGGTTGCCAAATCAGAAACGTCAAAGTTCAACCAGAAAAAGTCTTGAAATTTTCTTTCCTGCTTTCGTTACTTCCTTCTCTCTACATTTCTACACCCTTCACCAAATCTGTTAAAAAAAAACGAAAGACGAAACAACCGAATTAATGAATCGTGTAATCGTGGTCTTAACGTTATTCCGTCAATTTCAAGAGATTCCTCGCCTTTAATTCCATGCACACCACAATATATTGAACAGACCTAATTTGCACGATTGGAAGTTGGAATGTTAGTTTTGAAAGTTCATTGGAATTTGAAGTGTTCATTTTCATTGGAATATTATAATATTTTCAAAGCTATTTTTTAATTAAATTATAAATATTTATAAAATAAAACTATAACTCTCGAAGTCCTTGGGAAATTTCGATTGTTTTGACCCCTCAACCATCAAAATCGGTTCAGTATGTTGGCTTAAAAACAGTCACGTACTACTGAAATAATATATATGATTATATTAATTTTCCATTAATCAAAAACTAGCACAAAGAAGTATAATTTCAAAAATATTAATTAATTTATGTGGAAACAAAAACATAATTTGTTTCAAACTCCTCATAGAATATAACATTTTCAATTTAATGTATTAAAATAAGCTACTACTAAAAATTATATACAGTGTTTTTGAATCAGCTTTTTTATGGTGTTGTGAATTTTTGAGTAAAAGTTCCCATCGTTCCTAGCTCCGCGTCTATTAAAAAGAGGGGGTCAAAAGTCACGAAGCATGATATTTTGCTGATTTTGATCAAACAAAAATCGTCGACTAATGAAACATGGCGTAACTATTTCAATTTATCATTGAAATTTAGGATCAAAAGCCTGCCTACAAATATCTGGGCTGAAAGGGAGTTTTTAAGATACGGGGGGGGGGGGGGTTGCAGAATGAAGAATGGGGTGTGGATTTATGTTGAAAAAAAGTTTATAAAATAGTGTCACTGAAATTGTGAAAAAATGTGATATTTGTCATGATAACGAAAAGGAAGACATATAGAGGGTAGACGGGTGCTTTTTGAGGAGGGGTCAGGGGGTATTCAAACCCGCTTTCATATTTTGTTTCCACATGATTTTTTTCCCACTTTTTTGACATGTGTTAATACACAGTGGGCTAGTGTGGAATGCCTTAAACAGCAATTTTTGGATGTGATCGATAGCAAAAATTCCTTTTGTTTTAAGATAGGTCCATAATATTCGTATGCAAATATGAAAATCTGGCATGTCCGGGTTGGGGCCTTTTGTATGCAATACTGCATTTAAAACGCAGTGCAACTAAAATGGAGTGTAGTATCTTCAAAATCATATTTAATAAAAGAGCTGAGTGCCCTCGACATGGCTATGGAGTCCAAAATATTTTCCGAAGAGCCAAATCGCTGCAAGATGCACTCAAAACTTCAATCTTTGAGTGCGTCCTGCAGACATTTGGACCCACTCAAAAAGGTGCTGAACCCCAAATTCTTATCTAGGGCGCTCAGATCTTTAATTAAATACAATTTTGAAGTTCCTACCCTTGGTACCTGGGCTTTAAGAAAAAAATGCATTTTCAATGCAGCTTTACAAAGGCCCCAACCCCGACATGCCAGACTTTCGTATTTGCATATGAATAGTATGGACCTATCTTTAAACAAAAGGAATTTTGGAAAGAAGCAGATGCATTTTTATTATGTTATTCATTGTTTTATAATTAATTTTGGACTTTTGGGCAGCTTTTCTATAGAAGTACTTATAGGTGCTCCCAGGTGCAGCGGTGACTTTGAAGAGCTTTGTCTCGCAAATGGAATGTAAGCACATGTTTTTTACATCAGTAATAAGGTACTCTGTAACCATGTTTAACTTCAATTACGTGCAAATTGGTCGAATTTTGAAAAATGTTTGCAACTTTGACCGCTTGTAAGCAATAGTTTGTCCCGCTAAACGGTTGTAAGCGGTATTTTTTTTGACATCGTCTGATGTTGATTAACACACCCACGAAAGATAAATGACGAGCAAATAAGTAATTTTTTTTTGTTTGCATGTTTCAAATGCTCTGAGAAAGCGTTGTCCCGCTATCTGGTTGTAAGTGGTCCCTTTTCGTGATGTTCACTTCAAAATTGAAGCCTACAGAGTGGTCCTATCGACGACCGAATAAGTCATCAAAAACTGTCACGAGCTCCCGGACTAATAGAAGTGTAGATTCAAAAAAAAATTATTGTTTGATCAAAGAAAAGATGGGCTGCGGAAAACCATTTAACAATGCAGAAAAAGCTAAAATAGAAGTACACGCGGAAAACAAGCTTCCCCTTCGCACAATTGCCAAAAAAAAGTAGAAGTGTGAACCTTAGTGGCTGAACCTTAGAAATAAAGAAAACTATAGAAAAAATATGTAAAGTTGGCAAGCAAGAGCCTCAACAGAAGCAGACCGAAGAAAGATAATTAGACTGGCTTCAAATTCAAGCGACTCTGCTGCTAAAATCAAGGCGAAGAGTGGTATAACAGCTAGTTTTAACACTATTAGACGTGTAATTAGAGGGTCACAACATTTAAAGCGCCTAAAATGTAACCATACTTAAATGGCCACCGTATTCTTCAGACCTAAATATTATCGAAAACGTAAGGGGATGGATGGTTCGTAGACTATACGATTCTGACCGACAATATGAGGACTCATAATCACTTACTGCTGCAATCAAAGAAGCATGAAGTGCAATTTCTTTAAATTATATATAACTAGCCGGCTCGTGCCCGCGTTGCTTCGCAAACTTTAAAAATAATATTTTTTTAGCTATAAGTACATATTATTAAAGGAGTTTGTTTATATGTAATTTGCATACTTTCCTTCCTATTTTATTAAAGCTTCCGGATACACAATGATTTTGCAGCGTAGCCATTTTGTAATTATGTGAAGCGTTTTTAAGACTGAATTCATTTGAATTTATTCATAATATTTTCCCTTTTAAAATATTTGCCCAACACCATTCAACTGCTTTAATATTAATTGTACCTCTTTCTTTTCATACACACGACTATAAACTGTTTTTTTGCGTCATTTAAAGACCTCCATCCTGAAGATCCGACCATTAGAAGCCAAGTTATACGCTTTGTACTCGAACCAAATCATTTTTTTCCATCCGGAAAACACCTTCTTTTTTATATAAAGGCGATCGATGCATGGCAGTTCCCGATGATAAGAGAAACACAAATAATTCTTCCTACATAAACAGAACACCTACCTAGTTCATACACACACACATACACACATACACACACACACACACATACACACGCCACACGTAGCTTTACATTGTGGCGCTACATTTATAATTTTTTTAACTTTCTACAACTACACCATTTTGCTCAGCCAGCAGGCATGAATTCAGTTTCCGGAAGAAAAGAACAAAACAAAGATAACAAAAAAAAACATGCTCAAAAAAATGCTCATGAACAGCATTCCAGGATAGAAATAATTTAAGAAAATTGATAACTTTCAAAAGATTATATATTTACTGCTCAGCTTGTATATACAGGGTGCCCCGTAAAGAATGAATAACCCTAAAATGCCTCATAGTAGACTTTATGGGCGTCCTGAAAACTGATAAAAAAGGTTTTATCCCAACCACAAGAAAAGATACATGCATTTTTTTGTTCAGTGCATTAATTTTTAACTTACTTTACAATTTTGAATAGCACGACCACAAGTGAATGAATTCGACCTTTTTTTTTTTTTTGTAGCAATATTTAACGTTATTTGTGCCAGAACATTAGTAGAAAACAATTATAATAACTGTTGAACTTCTTAGAAAAAAAAATTATTTAACTTTGATTTTCAATGCAAAATGTGAAAGAAAATAATTTTTGAAAAAGTTAAATCATCTCCGGTATAAAAAAACTGCATGAATACGCGCGTTAATATATATGCGCGTTAAAAGCGGATTTCAAATTGGTAAAACTTGTAATTGTATCTAGAGTCAATAGCAAGTTATTGATAAAAGTCTGCAATACTAGAGTCAATTTAACAAAAACAAAGTTTTAGTTTTAGTTTTATGTATATATAAATGCTTACACATTAAGACTAAAATAATCTTATAACTAGTGAAGCTTTGATTTGAATAATTAAATTAAATTGAACTACAGAATGCTGAATTGAAATAGTTAATTGGAAATGACAAACAGAAGAAAAAACAAAATTTTAAGAAAATATTAAAGTAAATTAATTAAATCAGCAAAAAATAATAATAATATAAACATGCATACATCTTCGTATTAAGTTACGTAATAAGAAAAAAAAATACCATATACAAAGAAAAGTTTATCTAACGCGTGTAATAAGATTTGAATTCCGTTATGAAACGCCCAGTGCCGCCCGACTCCCGTACATGCCTTGGCAATCCATTCCAAAGACGAATAGTGCTGACAAAGAACTGCCGTTTAGATGTTGTGCATGTAAATCGTGGAATAATGAGTTGGCGAGATCTACTGGAGGATCCAAAGCGCTACTCATCATACAGAAAACTTGGTTCGTGAGTTTCAATTATCTTTGATAACAAAGTGAGAGCTTTATAAGCAAGAAGATCATCGAATGTCATATTAAACAGAGTTTTTGCATGGTTAGAAATATGTTCATAGCGTCTAATATTGTAAACGTAAAGCGCGGTATTATTGAAAGCAACATTTAGTTTTCCTTTACTTACTGCATCGCATTTTCTAAAAACTTCAGCTCCATAAGTGAGAATAGGAATGATAAGCGTTTTAGCTAATAACATACGTATTTTTTGGGGTGTATAGTTGTGTGACATCCAAAGTTTGCGCAATGTACCGTAAACTTTTCCAATAATGGCGTTAATATGGTCGTTCCAAGTTAAGTTTCTATTGAATACAATTCCTAAGTTTTTTGCCTTATCCACGTAATCTATTTTAGAGCCCTGGATGCAGATATCTGGAAAATATGAAAGGTCAAGCAAACGCCTACTTATTATTAGACATTTGGTCTTTAACGGATTCAAGACCAATCCATTCCTTTCCGACTTCAAAGCTATAGCATGTAAATCTTCATTTATTACTTGTGCACAGTCTTCAATCATACCTAAACTACAGCTTCTATATAGCTGGACATCGTCAGCATACATATGAATCGAGGATTGGACCGTACAAGGCAGTTCGTTGACATATAAAGAAAATAAAATCGGGCCTAAAATTGCGCCTTGCGGAACACCTCTACTATTCCTTGCTTGCAAGAATGAATTTATTTGTTTTTGTAAAACTTTTTCAAAAACTTTTGATATAAATAGAAGAATAGACACCGGTCTATAGTCACTACTGTTTTCAGTGCCGATTCGCATCCCACCGCGAACAGACGTGTCGGGAGTTGAAACATTTACCGCACCCAATACCCCAACAAACAAATTAAAAAAAAAAAAAAAATAAACCAACCAACCTGTCTCCATATCAAAATAATAATTAATAAATCCCCGCCAATCGACCGTACGGAAAAAAAAACAATAGCCTAAAAAAAAAAAATCAATAGAAAAAGAAAAAAGAAATTGAAAAAAAAGTGCCAGTGGCAGTGCCAGTGCTTGTGCTTGTGCTTGTGTACAAAACCAACAACAAAAGTGCACCATGCCCATGAAGCTGATGCTGCTGCACAAAATTAAAATCAGCAAGCGGTAAATTTTCCTTATCTCTCCTTCCCTCATTATTCACATTGCTTTCGGCTTAGTCATTACATGCAATGTGTGGCTCATCTCATATAATATATGTAATTGATTGAGTCAAAGTAAATCAGACAAATAGCTGATATTGGTTTTGGGTTTCCAGGGGCGGATCAATACATACTACTAAGGCATAACACTGGTAGTGTTTTGTATTGTGAAGTTTTATTGGGGCCCAAACTCAATATCAGCATAGATAACTGTCTGATTTGGTTTTTTAACGTTGGTTTTTTCGTAATGGTAGGTGAATTTAGGGTCGATATTAGTAACATTCGGGGGCTGAGAAAGAATTTCTGTGCTGTGTACGTACATACTGTAAAAAACAGGCCAGCAGTCTTGGCACTAAGTGAAACCCAGGTAGGTGAAAATTCTGATTACTCTGAATTTAGCCTACCTGGTTATAGCTTAGTGCCTTTATTTTTTCTACACCATGGTCTCGCAATATATGTACGTAATGATGTGGCTTATCAGCTTCAACCACAATATGGCCCTTGTTTAAATACAAACTTTAACTTCATGTGGTTAAAATTCACCGTCAATAAGCACATCATACATACATGTTTCATTTATCGTAGCCCAAGTTTGGATAGTAATTCGACTTCTAACGAATTCGATGCGCTGTCCGATTCAATCCTGAGAGTTGTTTCCCATTATCCGCACAGTGAAATCGTTGTTACGGGCGATTTCAATGTACACAATTCTTCGTGGCTACGCTATTCTGGTCAGACAACACCCGAAGGAAGGTATGTCGAGATTTTTGCTGAGTTAAACCACCTGACTCAGCTTGTTGACGAGCCTACTCGGATTCCTGACGTTGCAGGTCAAATCGCCAACACTCTAGACTTGTTCCTTGCCTCTGACCCGAATAAATACACTATAAGTGTATTATCTCCTCCAGGCTCATCAGACCATTGTGTCATATCTGCAAATTTCTCGTGCCACCAAATCACAGTTAAAGAAAAAATCCCAAAGAGAACCGTTTGGCAATACGAGAAAGCCAACTGGGACGGTCTCAATAGTTTCTTCAAGAGCTTTAAATGGTCATATGCTTCCTCGATAGTGATGTTGACGCCAGTGCAGATATGATTACAAACTTGATTCTTTGTGGAATGAGAAATTGTATCCCGAATAGGGTGAAATCTATCAAACCCAAAGAAAACTCATGGTTTGATTCGAGCTGTAAAGAGGTTATTAGGGTTAGAGAAGTAAGCTTCCGATGTTATAAAGCCAACCCTACTGAGGAAAACCGGAAAAGTTTCAACAAGCTAGAAAGACCTGTAACGTTCATATTCGAAGAACCAAATTTTTACATGATCAAAAATTACGGCACAAAATACTACAATGGCCCAAAGGTAGTAAAAATTTTTGGTCATTTGTAAAAAACATACGAAATACCACCTCGTCCTCGGTTCCAACGCTCAAGATAAAGCCAATTTGCTTGCAGCACAGTTTGCTGTTAATTCGACGCTGCCAGAAAGTGTAATGACTCCTCCTGAACTTGAGAGCGTAAATGATTTTATGGGACAAATCTTCTTTCGCACTCGTGCAGTTGCTAGAGTTCTAAAGGATCTCGATGTACACAAATCCGCTGGCCCGGATAGTATCCCTCCCATTGCTCTGAAGTGGTGTTCTTCAACGCTGGCAAAACCACTGCGTAAGCTTTTCCATCTGTCCTACTCTACTGGTCTCTATCCGAGTGGATGGAAAACAGCATTTGTCCAGCCTGTCCCTAAAAAATGCGTATCTTCGTCACCCTCTAACTATCGACCAATTGCACTTACGTCCCTTCTTTCCAAGGTCATGGAAACGCTGATTAATTTCCAGCTCAAGAAATATCTCGAGAAACGAAAGCTTCTTAATGACCGGCAGTACGGCTTTCGTAGCAATAGGTCCACTGGTGATCTGATGGTATATCTCACCGAACAGTGGAACAAATCTTTACATCGTTTTGGAGAAAGTAAGATTATTGCACTTGATATTTCAAAAGCGTTTGATAGAGTTTGGCACCAAGCTCTCTTATCGAAAATGCGCGCATTTGGTTTCGATGAACCTCTTCTTCGTTGGATTAGAAATTATCTTTCGGGCCGTTCAATACAAGTCGTATTGGACGGTTTCAAGTCTGAAATCCACAAAATAAATGCTGGTGTGCCCCAGGGCTCCGTTTTGTCTCCGACTCTTTTCCTTATTTTTATAAATGATCTTTTGTCTGAAACTTCTTATCCATTAAACTGTTTTGCTGGCGATAGTACCCTCAGCTTCTCATATTCGTTTACAGATTCTCATCCATGTCCTTCGGATGTGGAACTTGAACGGCAGCGTATGATAAGCTCACTAAATTCTGATCTCGACAGCATTGTCCACTGGGGAATCAAAAACCGCGTAGAATTTAATGCTTCTTAAACTCAATGTTGTCTCCTCTCGTTAAAGCGAAACCCACCCCCAATGCCGCTATTTATGGGTGGCACTTGCATCGAGGAAACCGAACAGCTCTCAGTTCTTGGTATGTGTGTCACAGACCACCTTTTGTGGAATGACCATATATTTGATGTCGCCAAAAACGCTGCTAAGTGTTTAGGTTTTCTCCGTAGATGCAAGAAGTTTTGTTCCCCTTCTGATCTGGCTGTGTTCTACAAAGCCTTTATTCGTCCAAAACTTGAGTACAATTCTCATGTTTGGGCAGGAGCTCCAAAAACTCACTTGAGTTTGTTGGACAGAATTCAAAAGAGAGCTTTAAAAATGATAGGCGAAAGATCTATAACAGAAACAATTACATCTCTCGAACACCGCCGTAATGTTTCGTGTCTTTCTCTATTTTATCGCTATTATTATAATCAGTGTTCTAGTGAAATAGCCAGTTGCATTCCCCCCTTAAAAAATTCAACCGTAATACTCGCGCTTCTAGGAATGCCCATCAGTTCACCCTCGAGCCCAACTTCGGACGTACTGTAATGTACAGAGATTCTTTCTTCAGTCGCACCACACGAATGTGGAATGCTTTACCTGACTCGACTTTCCCCTCCCATTTCGATGTGCAAACGCTCAAAAACAATGTGCATCGGTATCTCCTTCTAAATCCTCTCGTACTTACCTAATCGCTCGTGCTGTGTTAAAAACATTTTAAGGGTAGCCATAACCCCTTTTGCGCGCGTGAAAAAAAAAAAAAAAAAATGCTTTTTAAAAGGTATGATCTTAGCAACTTTCCATTGCAAAGGATAGTCATTTGTCGTTAAAATATAGTTAAATATATGAAGTAAGTATGGAAGTATAACCGGTAAAATGATTTTAATGAACTTGGGATGAACTTCATCAAAACCTACAGCATTCGATTTGACAGATAAAACACATGAAACAAGTTCGTTATCATCAATATATACAAAATCAAACAGCGTCGCAGATGGATCACGAAGAACAAGTGATTCAACACTAGTATTGATCGGTGGAATTGAAGAGGATATAAATTTTTGATTAAGTTGGTCAAGATCAATGTTGTCATCTGGAATACAGTTTTGTTTTCCTAGCCCGATTTCGTTTAGTTTCATCCAAATTTTTCGGCCTTGCAGAGACGAATCCAGCTTGTTGCTGAAGTATTTTCTTTTAGCTTTTTTCATTTTTTGAACAACTTTATTTCTCAATGACCGAAACAACTGTAAATGAGTATCTAAACGATATCTTTTCCATGTCTTATATGCAAGATTGCGCTGTTCAATGAGATAGCGAATCTCACTTGTAAACCATTGACATTGTCCATGTCTTACAAATTTAATTCTAGTTGGAACGTGTGCATTAAAGAGTGCTTGGATGTTCGTGGTTAGAAAATCAACCTGAAGACTAGACGAATGCATATAAAGAAGCCGATCCCATTCCATGCTACGAACATCCGATTCCAAGCAGTTGTAATTGATTGCGTTAAAATCCCTATATTCACAGCTCGAGGAGGAACAGATCATCGAAAAATTGTAAGTTAGAAATAGGAGATCATGTTAAGAAAAACCGGGCGCCGACAATTGGTTCTAAAAAACAACATCATTTTTGTTACTGACGAAAAAAAACATCTAACAAAGTACTTGTTTCATTAGTGAAATGAGTTGGACAGGAAACATTGACAGGAAAAAGGCTAAACGTGCATAAACCATCAGTTATTCCCCTATCTTATAAAAGGTTGCTGTTAAGATCGCCACCTATTATGATTTGTGAAGCCGATGTAGAGATTGAGGACAAAAGATCAAACAACGGTGTTGGGTCAACATTCCTATTAGGTCTGTAAACCGATCCAATGAGAAGATCTCCAGAAGAAGATTTCAGCTCAACAAATACATAGATCATTTCACTACCATCACAGGAAATGCATTTCATACGACATTTTAGCCCCTCTTTTACATACATTGCAGCACCGCCACCAATCCTTCCCACTCTGTCACTTCGAAAAAGTTTATAACCATTAACTTTGCAGAAATCATCATCAATTTTATTTGAAAACCAAGTTTCCGAAACACAGACAATGTCAACCATGGAACCCTCAAACAGATCTCTGAACTCATCTAATTTAGGAGCAAGGCTTTGTGCATTTAAATGGCATATTCTTAGTCCTTCTTTTTGTTTGCAAAAAATATTCAACATCAAACGTAACATTTAGTTACCAGCTCCACTCCTCTGTCTTCTTATGTCAGGAATTTGCATCACAATAGTTATGAAATAACAAAAAGATTAGCAAAGACATAATGGGGAAATCACACAGCCACTGGTGCATCAAAACGGAATCTTCTCTAAACACATCGTCCAAACAAACCCATAACCAATGCATAAAACACAACACGAAGATGCGTTAGCAATAATAATATATAAATTAAGCAAATATACATGAATTATTAATTTAATAACTTAATTTAATTTAAATTACAATAAAAATGTTTAACAAAAAAAAAATTAATTTAAGAAGAAAAAAAAAGAATAAATAAAATAAATAAAATAAAATACGGCTGTCCAAGTGTCCAATCATAGTTTTGGTCTGGCAATGTCATACAGTTGTACAATGTTCTGGATTCTATGTTCTTCTTCGCCTTGGTGACGTTTTATAAACACACTCCCACACAAAAGTTTTCAAAATTAACACAGTAAACGTGAAAATAATGCCATGCGTTGAACATAGTAGATTTTTAATTAATTGCCTGTTTTTATGATGTTGTCCTAATGATAAATCCAAGATTTTATTTTCTAGGGCCGAATGCAACATTACTAAAAATGTCAACAAAGTGCAAAAAACGGTTGAATTTTCAAGGTTGTTTTGAGTTTTACCTCTTCAATTGGGCTTTAACAAAACCATCAAATATTTTGTTGGTTGCAATTAGTTTATTTGTTATTATTTCCTAAAAAATAATTTCAGCCAATTTTGATCTATAGCTGGCTACTAAATTTCCAAAAAAAAAAAATCAAAGTGCGGCACACTATACTGTGCTGGCAAATCTGAATACTAGGTACCCAGGCAGATGGATAGGACATCTGAGACCATCATTTTATGGCCTGTACGTTCAGCAGACCTAACACCATATTAATTTTCTTATTAGAAGTGCATTAATTAAATCTTCTTAAAGGGGATGTGGAATCTGGTGCAGGCAGCTGCATTACAAATATCCTAGCAAAACCTTGACAATCATTTATTCGGGGGAGTATCCGCCATTCTGCACTAGAGTGGTCGAAAACACTTATCAAGTGCTTTATATTAAATAAAAAATGTTGATTTCTTTTTTCTTTTAACTTACCCGGGGTTTAGACAAGCGAGTAGACCTAGTAGCGTTTATGTGTGTTAGAGTATCAGAACACGAGAGAGCCAACTAGTAGCCCAAATAGTATAATATTTTTGCCTGCGAGTAGCCTGCCAGTTATCCTACTAGTGTAGTGTATTTTTTTCATTTGAAGCGCTTAGAAGATGATGGTGTTAAGTGACATTTTTTGAAATTTGGCTTTTTTCCTACAGATGAAAGTGTTATATGAAAACATAAATTACTGACTCGCCTGTACTCTTCTATCGCCTCTAGATTCATATTTAGCCAAAGATGAAGGTGTTATATGCAATCACTTTAATAATAAGCTATGTGGATGAATGTGTTAAATGCGCTTAAGTCCTTTATATTAAGTCCTTTATATAAAAATAATTTTATCTGAACTTTTTATTTCGTGCATAACGGTGTTATGTAGGCACTTTACGCCTTCATCCAAAATTCATTTTACGTTTATTCATGAAAAATTCACGAAGTTACTGGCAATGACAACACTGTATTTCGGGACATTATAGGTGAGCACCACAAAAATCAGTGCATGTGCAGGCAAGAGGCACGAGCCAACACACACTACTTTAAATTTGAATATTTCGACGCAGGTGGCTTAGCATGATGGCTAAATTTTGTATAGTCTTACACACAATTTGAAAGCGTTACTTTTCACACACATCTATTAGTCTAAGAGCCAACGACATTAAAAGTCAAGTCATTTGCGTAATGTTGTAACCCATGCAAATACATAGCCGATACCCTTGACGAATGGGTGTTAAATTTACCTTAAAGGTGTGACAAAAATGACGGAAGTCAAGTCATTTGCTTAACATTTGCTCGAATGATATTTGCTTCAGGACACTCTCACAGGCTTAAGTTCAAAAACGCAGACCGAAATTCCGTGACGAACACCCCAGCAGAAAACTTTTATGTTCAAATGGTATACTGATGGAATGAGAACGTCTGAAGGGACTGGGGCGTGCATATTTGGGCCAAGAACCAAACTATCTGTACCGATCTGACAGTCCACAAGCATTTTCCAGGCGGAAGTAAACGCCATAGGTAAATGTGCAGAACGTAACCTTGAAAGAAACTACCGAAATCGGAACATTGCCATCATGTCAGATAGCCAAGCCGTGCTTGCGTTAAGCTCCTATGCAATTAGCTCAAAATTGGTAAAAAGTTGTTAAATGAACTGGGCAAAAATAACAATGTCTAACTCTATTGGGTACCAGGTCACGTGGGTATTGATAGTAGAGAGGAGGCAGACTCCCTAGCCAAAATAGGATCAACAACCCCCCAAACAGGGCCTGAGTCCTATTCCGGATTAGGTGAAAATGTGATCAAAAACAAGATCAAAGTAGAAGAGGGGGCAAAAAGATCCAACATTTGGAAAGAACTCCCAACAGGCTAAACTACTACTTGGGAACTACAACCAAATACGCTACAAAGCCTGTATAAATCTCATCAAGAACAGCTTAAGAATAATAACGGGCATTTCGAAGTTTTTGAATGAAATATAGGTCTTGGTGTAACTTTTCTGCTTCAAAACCTAACGGGAAGTGACTCTTCAAAAAAGCAGACGAAAATTCCTTTACGAATACCCCAGCAGACTAATTTTATTTTTACTTTATTGCAAGGTTCAGTTTAGGGATTCATAATCAAATGGATTTTCAAGGAGTATTTTTCTTACCTTTACAAAGAATGCTATGATGAATATGTTCCTTATAGTATGGTTATTATGGCCAAAAGTAACAAACGTCCTGATTATAATTGTTTAATTACCGCCTGCGTATTATAAGTAGGTATATGATGTAGTTTGTATTTGTAAGTTTTTTAAGAACAAAGTGGACGGCGGCGCTGTGTCGCGGCGATCCCTTTCATAAATAGCATATAAATGGTCTCACAGATTGTGTTTTATGACTCACATCTGTTTTGTATTATCTTTTATGAATAAGGGATGCATCGAGGTCGCATCGTCGTTATCCACTTTGCAACCTTTTTAGTGTTAGTTAAGGATAATAACAAACTAGAGATAAGATAGGTTAAGAAATGTATATATATATATGTAATCTAGGTATAAGAAATAGTTGTAATGTAGAATAGTTTCCTTTGAATAAAACAGAATACTTTGTACCACAAAAGCGAGCGGTTCTTTTTAGTTCGGTTGAGTCAGCCGATTTACACCAAGCGAGATTTTCAATAATCAAGATTTTATGCCAAGAGATAACAAATTGAAACAACTTTCTGCAGACAAAATTAAAAATTTAAGGGAACAGATGAATTTCGTTCTTGTAGAAAAGCAATGGTTTTATTTAAATGCAATTTCAGCAGGTCATGGAGAAGGTAAAGAGAAAAAACAAACAAAAATTAAGTAAATAACAAAATATCAAAAAGTCACTTAACACCTTTATAAAAACAAAATTAAATTAAATACAAAAAAATTTCCTATATAAAGGTGTTAAATGAACAAAAGTTTAAATATCTCAACAACTATTTGCGTTAAATAAAAAAGATTCCTACAATTAAATTCTCCTGAGTTTTATTGACTCTAAATATCAATGCAGTATTTTCATTATTCATTATTATTTCATTATTCAAATGTTTAAAAATGTCGCTTACGTCCTTCATCTTCTAAGCGCTTCATTTATTTGTTTTGTTTCCATAGTTTCCATAGTTTGTATATTTTTCTGTATGAAATATTTTTAAAAAATCATATTAGTTGACAAAACGCGCAGAGAGCTACTAGTCACACATACATCCATAAAACTAACACTATGATACAAATGCTACTAGTTCTACTCGCTTGTCTAAACCCCGGGTTAGTGGCCAAGGACAATTGAAAATTGGCTGAGATTATTTTTTAGGAAATAATAACAAATAAACTACTTGCAATCAACAAAATATTTGATGGTTTTGTTAAAGCCCAATTGAAGAGGTATTCTAACTCAAAACAACCTCGAGAATTTAATCGTTTTTTTGCACTTTGTTGACATTTTTAGTAATGTTGCACTCGGCCCTAGAAGTTAAAAGCTTGGATTTATCATTAGGACAACATCATAAAAACAGGCAATCAATCAAAAATTTACCATGTTCAACCATAATCAACCATTACCATAATAACATATAAATTAAGCAAATATACATGAATTATTAATTTAATAACTTAATTTAATTTAAATTACAATAAAAATGTTTAAAAAAAAAAAAATAATTTAAGTAGTAGTGCTTTATAGAATAGGAAAAAAATAAATAAAATAAATAAAATAATAAATAAAATAAAATACGGCTGTCCAAGTGTCCAATCATAGTTTTGGTCTGGCAATGTCATACAGTTGTACAATGTTCTGGATTCTATGTTCTTCTTCGCCTTGGTGACGTTTTATAAACACACTCCCACACAAAAGTTTTCAAAATTAACACAGTAAACGTGAAAATAATGCCATGCGTTGAACATAGTAGATTTTTAATTAATTGCCTGTTTTTATGATGTTGTCCTAATGATAAATCCAAGATTTTATTTTCTAGGGCCGAATGCAACATTACTAAAAATGTCAACAAAGTGCAAAAAACGGTTGAATTTTCAAGGTTGTTTTGAGTTTTACCTCTTCAATTGGGCTTTAACAAAACCATCAAATATTTTGTTGGTTGCAATAAGTTTATTTGTTATTATTTCCTAAAAAATAATTTCAGCCAATTTTGATCTATAGCTGGCTACTAAATTTACAAAAAAAAAAATCAAAGTGCGGCACACTATACTGTGCTGGCAAATCTGAATAGTAGGTACCCAGGCAGATGGATAGGACATCTGAGACCATCATTTTATGGCCTGTACGTTCAGCAGACCTAACACCATATTAATTTTCTTATTAGAAGTGCATTAATTAAATATTCTTAAAGGGGATGTGGAATCTGGTGCAGGCAGCTGCATTACAAATATCCTAGCAAAACCTTGACAATCATTTATTCGGGGGAGTATCCGCCATTCTGCACTAGAGTGGTCGAAAACACTTATCAAGTGCTTTATATTAAATAAAAAATGTTGATTTCTTTTAACTTACCCGGGGTTTAGACAAGCGAGTAGAACTAGTAGCGTTTATGTGTGTTAGAGTATCAGAACACGAGAGAGCCAACTAGTAGCCCAAATAGTATAATATTTTTGCCTGCGAGTAGCCTGCCAGTTATCCTACTAGTGTAGTGTATTTTTTTCATTTGAAGCGCTTAGAAGATGATGGTGTTAAGTGACATTTTTTGAAATTTGGCTTTTTTCCTACAGATGAAAGTGTTATATGAAAACATAAATTACTGACTCGCCTGTACTCTTCTATCGCCTCTAGATTCATATTTAGCCAAAGATGAAGGTGTTATATGCAATCACTTTAATAATAAGCTATGTGGATGAATGTGTTAAATGCGCTTAAGTCCTTTATATTAAGTCCTTTATATAAAAATAATTTTATCTGAACTTTTTATTTCGTGCATAAAGGTGTTATGTAGGCACTTTACGCCTTCATCCAAAATTCATTTTACGTTTATTCATGAAAAATTCACGAAGTTACTGGCAATGACAACACTGTATTTCGGGACATTATAGGTGAGCACCACAAAAATCAGTGCATGTGCAGGCAAAAGGCACGAGCCAACACACACTACTTTAAATTTGAATATTTCGACGCAGGTGGCTTAGCATGATGGCTAAATTTTGTATAGTCTTACACACAATTTGAAAGCGTTACTTTTCACACACATCTATTAGTCTAAGAGCCAACGACATTAAAAGTCAAGTCATTTGCGTAATGTTGTAACCCATGCAAATACATAGCCGATACCCTTGACGAATGGGTGTTAAATTTACCTTAAAGGTGTGACAAAAATGACGGAAGTCAAGTCATTTGCTTAACATTTGCTCGAATGCTATTTGCTTCAGGACACTCTCACAGGCTTAAGTTCAAAAACGCAGACCGAAATTCCGTGACGAACACCCCAGCAGAAAACTTTTATGTTCAAATGGTATACTGATGGAATGAGAACGTCTGAAGGGACTGGGGCGTGCATATTTGGGCCAAGAACCAAACTACCTGTACCGATGGGACAGTCCACAAGCATTTTCCAGGCGGAAGTAAACGCCATAGGTAAATGTGCAGAACGTAACCTTGAAAGAAACTACCGAAATCGGAACATTGCCATCATGTCAGATAGCCAAGCCGTGCTTGCGTTAAGCTCCTATGCAATTAGCTCAAAATTGGTAAAAAGTTGTTAAATGAACTGGGCAAAAATAACAATGTCTAACTCTATTGGGTACCAGGTCACGTGGGTATTGATAGTAAAGAGGAGGCAGACTCCCTAGCCAAAATAGGATCAACAACCCCCCAAACAGGGCCTGAGTCCTATTCCGGATTAGGTGAAAATGTGATCAAAAACAAGATCAAAGAGGGGGCAAAAGATCCCACATTTGGAAAGAACTCCCAACAGGCTAAACTACTACTTGGGAACTACAACCAAATACGCTACAAAGCCTGCATAAATCTCATCAAGAACAGCTTAAGAATAATAACGGGCATTTCGAAGTTTTTGAATGAAATATAGGTCTTGGTGTAACTTTTCTGCTTCAAAACCTAACGGGAAGTGACTCTTCAAAAAAGCAGACGAAAATTCCTTTACGAATACCCCAGCAGACTAATTTTATTTTTACTTTATTGCAAGGTTCAGTTTAGGGACTCATAATCAAATGGATTTGCAGGGAGTATTTTTCTTACCTTTACAAAGAATGCTATGATGAATATGTTCCTTATAGTATGGTTATTATGGCCAAAAGTAACAAACGTCCTGATTATAATTGTTTAATTACCGCCTGCGTATTATAATTAGGTATATGATGTAGTTTGTATTTGTAAGTTTTTTAAGAACAAAGTGGACGGCGGCGCTGTGTCGCGGCGATCCCTTTCATAAATAGCATATAAATGGTCTCACAGATTGTGTTTTATGACTCACATCTGTTTTGTATTATCTTGTATGAATAAGGGATGCATCGAGGTCGCATCGTCGTTATCCACTTTGCAACCTTTTTAGTGTTAGTTTAGGATAATAACAAACTAGAGATAAGATAGGTTAAGAAATGTATATATATATATGTAATCTAGGTATAAGAAATAGTTGTAATGTAGAACAGTTTCCTTTGAATAAAACAGAATACTTTGTACCACAAAAGCGAGCGGTTCTTTTTAGTTCGGTTGAGTCAGCCTATTTACACCAAGCGAGATTTTCAATAATCAAGATTTTATGCCAAGAGATAATAAATTGAAACAACTTTCTGCAGACAAAATTAAAAATTTAAGGGAACAGATGAATTTCGTTCGTGTAGAAAAGCAATGGTTTAATTTAAATGCAATTTCAGCAGGTCATGGAGAAGGTAAAGAGAAAAAACAAACAAAAATTAAGTAAATAATAAAATATCAAAAAGTCACTTAACACCTTTATAAAAACAAAATTAAATTAAATACAAAAAAATTTCCTATATAAAGGTGTTAAATGAACAAAAGTTTAAATATCTCAACAACTATTTGCGTTAAATAAAAAAGATTCCTACAATTAAATTCTCCTGAGTTTTATTGACTCTTAATATCAATGCAGTATTTTCATTATTCATTATTATTTCATTATTCAAATGTTTAAAAATGTCGCTTACGTCCTTCATCTTCTAAGCGCTTCATTTATTTGTTTTGTTTCCATAGTTTGTATATTTTTCTGTATGAAATATTTTTAAAAAATCATACTAGTTGACAAAACGCGCAGAGAGCTACTAGTCACACATACATCCATAAAACTAACACTATGATACAAATGCTACTAGTTCTACTCGCTTGTCTAAGCCCCGGGTTAGTGGCCAAGGACAATTGAAAATTGGCTGAGATTATTTTTTAGGAAATAATAACAAATAAACTACTTGCAATCAACAAAATATTTGATGGTTTTGTTAAAGCCCAATTGAAGAGGTATTATAACTCAAAACAACCTCGAAAATTCAATCGTTTTTTTGCACTTTGTTGACATTTTTAGTAATGTTGCACTCGGCCCTAGAAGTTAAAAGCTTGGATTTATCATAAGGACAACATCATAAAAACAGGCAATCAATCAAAAATTTACCATGTTCAACGCAGGCCATTATTTTCACGTTTACTGTGTTAATTTTTAAAGTTTTGTTTTTGTTAAATTGCCTCTAGTATTGCAGATTTTTACCAATAACTTGCTATTGACTCTAGATACAATAACAAGCTATACTAATTTGAAATTCGCATTTAACGCGCATTTTTTTTATACCGGAGATGATTTGACTTTTTCAAAAATTATTTTCTTTCACATTTTGCATTGAAAATCAAAGTAAAATAATTTTTTTCTCTAAGAAGTCAACAGTTATTATAATTGTTTTCTACTAATGTTCTAGCACAAATAACGTTAAATATTCACTTGTAGTCGTGGTATTCAAAAATGTAAAGTAAGGCAAAAAATGATGCACTGAACAAAAAAATGCATGTATCTTTTCTTGTGGTTGGAATAGAACTTTTTTGTATCAGTTTTAAGGACGGCCATAAAGTCTACTATGAGGTGTTTCAGGGTTATCCATTCTTTACGGGGCACCCTGTATAATTAAGAAAAGATAAAGGTCTTAAAATTTTTTTAAGAATGTTGAGTTTATCAAAAAATTATTATTATTTCACAATATCAAACCGTTTTGAGTGTATGAGTGAATATTTGGGACAAACTCTTAGAAAACAGGTGGCAAAAAATTTAAAAACATTAATATTCTGAAAATTTAAACAAATTAAGAAATAAAAAATAGCCTTAAACCGTCTTATAGGCATAAAGAAAATTATAAAATTTGTTTCACGTAAATCAGTTAATTATTGTATGAGTTATGCGCGAAGGAACAAAATAATTCTTTCGTCTTTATATAATAGTTAAGATTAAGATTAAGAAAAATACATGATACACTTTCCAACAGGGTTTTGAAGTTATTTCAATTAAAGGTGGTAGCAAAAATTATTTAAATATTTTTTTTTATTTGTTTTCTTTTCTAACCGAATGCTTCTATTCATGTGGCACAAATAAAAACAGTGTTTTAAAGTAAGTAATTAGAAAAGTGGTAAAAAATAACCTAATGGTATTTTCAGAATTAATCTGTCCCGGCAGTTTTATTCGCAATAGATACCTCTTATAGCAACTAAATCCAAAAGGTGAATTTATAAAGGACAATGGGCATTTTGGCCTATCGATGTAACACATTGTGACCTATATCATTTTAAAGGTCTCGATGAGTACTATCGTTTATTGTATTGGCAAAAGTGTGCAGGGAAGGTGTTATGGACGTTAATGTAATCGTTAATGCATCTTTTATTTATCGTGTAACTTGGGAACGACTTGACCAATTGAAGTCATATTTACACAATACGTTAAATGCTGTTACATAGATAAAAGTTTATAGTTATGAACGGATCCGGCAGGTGGCGCTGTTGTCAAGTTATTGACAAAAATTCTCTATTTATTAAGCAAAATCGCTCATATTTAAATGTAACATTGGTTTATTGCAAGAAAATAAAATCACAAAATATAGATCTGATATTTGGCGCGGGAGTGAAGTTATTAGCAAATGCTTTATTTATAACCCAAAGTTGCTCATTCTCACTTATATCATATATAAGACTAAGACAGGTGCCGTGCTTCATCTAATGGTCGATTTCATTCGGTATTTTTAATACCTATTATTATTTTCTTAAATGGCCGCGTTTTCGACTGGAAAAACACTGGATCAGTTAAAATGTTTGTCTCTGCATTTGAACAAAAAAAAAAAAAAATTGTTTCTTATGAATCAACACTCATCGAATAAGCAGTTAAAACGTTTTGACAGATTCAGTGGTTTTTTATCAATTTTGATTTGTTTACTTAATCTGTGTGAAATATGGAATATTTGTGTCTGACCTGTGCTTGCTCTTTAACTCGGCAGCGAGTTCGACATGAAGTTTCTAGAGCCAGTTTAGAAGCAAGACCACGTTTTTCGGAATACATTTTAGAGCATATGAGAATAGAACAGGAACGTTTAATCTGATAAATAATTCTATATAAAACATATTCAATCCCGAAATAAGGAGATTTTATAGGTAGTGTGAACGTATGGTTGATGTTTTAATGGAGAGTCTAATAAATTAAAAAATCCAATTTCAGTTAAATATTTAATTTCTTCTGCACGTATTTAAACTATAATGGAAAATATTTCGTTCCAATAATCAAGAGGTTGTCCGGAAATCGTATTTTTCGAAGACGAGACCGAGACGAGACTTTATTATACGAGACCGACACGAGACCGAGACGAGACTGAAAATTTTCGATTTGAACGAGACCGAGACGAGAATTACAAATGTCTCGCAGAGTCTCATCTCGTGACCAGCCCTTATAAAGTCCGTTATTCTTTAAACAATACTTTTATTTTCAGGCACATTGCAACAATCTCCAAATAAATTGTCATCGGTGCTGCCTAGCTGCTACTCGTTATGAAGCTAGACATGTTCAAAATGAACAACAAAAACAACAAGAACATATACACGAAACGGAATATCCATTCTCCTTTTATAACTCCAATTCAGCACAACCTATCGAGTCCATATTTTGTTATTTTTTTTTCACATTAACGTTCATAACACATTCCCTGCACGCGATTCAAACTTTTGTCCGTACAATAAAAGATAGTACTCATCGAGACCTTTAAAATGGCATAGGTCACAATGTGTTACATCCATAGGACGCACTCCATACAAAAGTACCCATTGTCCTTTACCAAAGCGCTACACGTTCTGGTAGTAAAAAAAAAGTTTGTTTCTATTCAAGTGGAGCGGAGTGTATAATATGAACATAAAGGTGTGCTATTGAAAATCTTACCTTGAAACTTAAAACCCGAATCTGTCCAGTTCTTTGGGAATCATAAACATTTAAAATCCAGTTAATTGCTAAGTCCAACAACAATGTCAAGTCTATTTTATCAATTATGACATATAAAGAATGCAGAACTATCGTCATATCGGGGATATCAATGAGCTTATCATTTTGAGCTCTTAAGCCGTGCCTGTCGAAGGATTCTATTGCTATAGCCATAGGTATACGATCCAATGCTTTTGGCATTAAAATAAAATATTACAAGTTATTAAAAATATATGTTAAACAACTTCTTTACCCAATCGTTTTTGTACTGATCGAAGTTTCATTGCAGTTCTATAAGCTGAAAATCGAACTTCGTTCAATTCAGCTAATGACTTCATGAGTTCAATCATATCTGGATGGTCCCAATGGGTCGTTTCTCGTTCGTGGCTGTAAATATCAATTAATTTTTGTAATTTATTCCTCTTTTTAATTTTTTTTTTTAATATACTCACTCAATATAATAAGGCACACTGGCTGCTGTCGTTGCACGTTCCCAAGGTGATTTAACACTTTGTCTAAGATTTGGTAAGGGTCCAATTGTGCCACTGTTTGATGTATTTCGTCCATCTTCAGAGTGTTCCAGAGATACATTAGCTCCAGATGCCACTAAAATTTTTTGCCTTTCGTCCATTGCAATTTGCAACAGTTTCATTCTATATAATAAATATATAAAAATATATTTGGATTTTTATATAGAATATGCTATTTCTACCTTGTGTTCAAGTCCTCTAATTTCGAAAGACAAGGAGAAGGTACAAGCACCTGATTTGCTGTAAAGAATGATTGTTGCTCATTACAGTCGTCTAACAAAGCTCCTGCTGTAGTCATTTTATCACGAAGCCTCTGTAGATGTTGCATTTGTTCCACAGCATCCTGGGAACTAGTTGGTGGACCCCAAGTAGATTTCGTTGTTTCAGCAGAAGCAACACGTGAGCATAGATTTTCAAGTATTTTTTGGAACTGTCGCATTTTCTAGAAATGAGATATAAATAAAAGCTTTTCAGTTACACAATATAAATATATACGTTTAAAGATATATTTTTTTTTTTTGAATGATGCCCTTTGCTTATTTGCAACAAGAAAATGGTTAATATGTATAGTATATACAATATCATAATGTATACAATTCATACGTACAATAAATAATATTGTTTGTTGGACATGTTTTTAGATTAAAAAGCATTTGTTTTTGTAACTATGAATAGTTCATAATGTAAGAAAGACAGTGGTGACCTATGATATTGTATGAGGAATAAGATAAAATATTTTCTCCTCAGTTTAGGCTAGGTTTATCTATGGGCTGACAGTTTATCTTGTTACCGTCACACTTGATAAATCCTAAAGAAAGTCCACTAAAACCATAAATTTGTATTGTTTTTGTTTTGTTTATTTTAATAGTTTAAATGATAAACGTTTAAATTATTACACGCTATCAGTGCTGCTTATTGCAAGCATTTGTAACATAACATATTTTGTTTCTCATCGGGGTTTTTCACCTTTAGATACTAACTTGCCACATTGTCATCGTTTAGCGTGGTGTAAGTAAGTTTTTAATTAAAAAATACATAAAGCCTAACACACTACTAAAGTGAACATAGAGCATAATTAAAAATATATACAATTACAAGTTAAACATTTAATAGACAAATAAATAAATAAAGCGTGGCAACACTTTAACCATACATTCCAAAACAAAACAGATAATATTGGCAGATTGGTGCTGATGAAATTAAATTAAACGCGAAATTATTAAACATTTCAATGTTTAATTCCCACTTTTACCGCCGCAAGTGAAAACCATGGCTGATTTTGGGGTCAGACTTTTTTACCTGGCTATATACAGGGTGCCCCGTAAAGAACGGATAACCCTGAAACGCCTCATAGTATACTTTATGGCCGTCCTGAAAACTGATACAAAAAAGTTCTATCCCAACCAAAAGAAAAGATACATGCATTTTTTTGTTCAGTGCATTATTTTTTACCTTACTTTACATTTTTGAATACCACGACTACAAGTGAATGAATTCATCCGTTTTTTTTTCGTAGCAATATTTAACGTTATTTCTGCCAGAACATTAGTAGGAAACAATTATAATAACTGTTGGACTTCTTAGAGAACAAAATTATTTTACTTTGATTTTCAATGCAAAATGTGAAAGAAAACCGTTTGTTGCACTTTGTTGACATTTTTGGTAATGCTGCATTCGGCCCTAGAAAATAAAATCTTGGATTTATCATAAGGACAACATCATACAAACAGGCAATCAATTAAAAATCTACTATGTTCAACGCATGGCATTATTTTCACGTTTACTGTGTTAATTTTGAAAACTTTTGTTTATGTTAAATTGATTCTAGTATTGCAGACTTTTACCAATAACTTGCTATTGACTCTAGATACAATTAAAAGTTTTACCAATTTACTTTTTCAAAATTATTTTCTTTCACATTTTGCATTGAAAATCAAAGTTAAATAATGTTTTTCTCTAAGAAGTCAAACAGTTATTATAACTGTTTTCTACTAATGTTCTGGTACAAATAACGTTAAATATTGCTACGCAAAAAAAAACGGTCGAATTCATTCACTTGTAGTCGTGGGATTCAAAAATGTAAAGTAAGGCAAAAAATAATGCACCGAACAAAAAAATGCATTATCTTTTCTTGTGGTTGGGATAGAACTTTTTGATATCAGTTTTTCAGGACGGCCATAAAGTCTACTATGGGGCTTTTCAGGGTTATCCATTCCTTACGGGGCACCCTGTATAAGGGTGGTCCTTGTAAATGTTATTGTCTTATTATTTTTTTTTGTTCATGGCTACTGCCTCTTGCGAGGAATTGACAAATCCTCCAAGAGTATCACTTGTCATGAATAGGTGCTTCTCGTCTAGCTGTTTGGATTCGGCTTAAAATTGTAGGTACCTTCCATTCCTGTCGACTCGCGTACAGCGGGAATGGTTGCGAGTTGTTAGTCACTAGGCCCTGGTTCTTCACGAGCCGTTGCGCCACCCAATTTATTTTATTTATTTAAAGTCTTATTTTCAATGACGCCCCCCTTATTTTTTCTAAATAATAAAAAAAAAATCCTGTAAAATGTTAGCTCATTTTATTGACGTTAACCCAGCCCCAAGATGTCTGAAGTTTTATATGGAAAATCCGATGGTATTTTTGTACATCCAACTTTGAAAATTCGTAACTTTAGTAATGATTGATATAGGAAAATGAATTTTTGCACACGTGTAGTAACTTTTGTTATGTTTAAAAAAATGTATTAAACAAAATTTATAAAATTTATTAAAATTAAAATTAAATAAAAAGTATTTTTTTTTTGTTTAAATGGCTATAAGTAGTGAAATAACTGTTGTAAATTTTTTTCAGATGTATTTTTATAAATATGACAAAAGTGACTACATGTGTTCCAAAATTCAATTTTTTTTATCAATCATTACCAAAGTTAAGATTTTTCAAATTTGGATTTACAAAAATACAAGGGATTTTCCATATAAAACTTCAGTCGTCTTGGGGGCCGGGTCAACGTTAATGTAATGAGCTAAAAATTTACAGGAATTTTGTTTAATTATTTAGAACAATGACCTTTATAAGAACCACGCTACTATATATCCTTGTAAAACTACGTCCAACTAAGCATTATGTTTTTTGCGCAATTCATTATTAAACACTATGGAGCGTATTCATAGTGCTTTTTAAACTGTGTCTAAGTTAACCGTAGGTTTAATTTTATTTTAGAACGTTGATTCTATTTTTTTTTTTAGCTATTTATGTGGTATAAGTATAACAAATAAAAACACTTACAAATATTAATACAACCTTTTTTTTTTAATAAAAACGGTCTGTATTCATTCAGACAAATTTGCCTTAAACTGTAGTTTAGTAAAACCATAGTTTATTAGAGACTTCATAGTATGAATACTCCCCTATGTTTTTAGTTCTGGAGTTCGTGTGTTGCACTTCTATATCATTTTATTCAAAAAAATTCTATACTAGATAGCAATTTCTCATTTATATGAAAAAAGTCCGATTGATTTTCTTAAATCGTCAAACACCTGTTTTTAACAAAAAAGAATATTAAATGTTATAAGTTATCAAGTGATCGATTTATATAAAATGTTGTAAAATTAATTTCAATATTAAAACTTGAAAATAAAATACCAGAAAAGGTGTAAGGGTAAATTAATACTTATCATATATGTAAAGTGTCTTGAAAAGCTCAAAATCACTGTATCAAACAGATTTATTTTACTTTTTATTATCAATAATAACTAAAGGAATCTGATTTTAAATTATATTAAATATACTGTAATATTTTGCCAAGGGTTCGCAAATAAAACTTATTTCTATTATTTAAACTGAGCAACAATTACTTTACAAAAAAATAAAACACCTTTATTTCACTTCTAATACTTTTATTATAAACAAGCACAACTCTTAATTCACTATTTAACACCGACGTTTATTCGTTCACTTTTGTAACCGTTTTAAATCATACAAAATTTTTAAACTTATTTTACTTTTAGGCGTGCAAAATTAATAAAATTAAACCATGCGAAATAACGTTCAACATCATAAATAAAAACATATGACGACTTCTTAATTCGTTGATAGCTTTATTCGAACTGAACTCTTATTCTAACCAAATTGTAAAACAGAAAAGCTTAATATTATAATCAGCGCTGCCACCCTACTCCTATAGCAGTAGATCTACTGCGTTTTGGCCCAAACGAAAATATACTGCGCAGCAAAACCAATCTACTCCTCTTAAGAATTTTGAAAAAAATTATATTTTCTACACAACTTTACGAATCTTTTATTCAAAATAAACTCTAAACGCAGCCATCCAGACGCACATTCATTTTTACTCTGAATGCATCCATCGACAAAATTCAAACTACATTCGCTATTGGCTATCGGCTCAAAAACATCAAACTGACAGCTGGCTGACACCAGATGTCGTACAATTGTGTTTGTTTTTATCGAATTGTTTGTTGTTTTTTGATTTGTTGTGTCTATTTTTTTTTGAAAATGGACAAATTTGTAACTAGGTCTGCAAAGCCAAGGTATTATAGTCGTATAAATGTGTTTTTTGATTAGCAACTTCTATATTTTTTATTGGTAGCAGCACCAGCAAGTCACAAACGCAAAACACAAGTAATGTAACCAATATAATTGATAATCCCCGAATTGTAGATGCTGGGTCTAGCAAAAGATTGATGTAAGTCGTTTTCATTTTTATGTTTGCAACAATTATTACTTCTAAGAAAACTGTTGAGAATATCGTCGCGCCACGTTCTGACTATCTACCTTATTTCTTTATTTTAAAAAGGGACCATGATTCGGAATCATCATCAAGTGATGATGAACCAACAACAATTGCATCGACACAAAAAAGGTACAAACAGAAGTACAAAACTTCTTGGGAGATTGAATATACCTGGCTGCAGTGCGTCAACGGTAGTGGCTTCTGCAAAATCTGTTTTAAACCCCTTGAAAACAATAAAAAAAATCTACAGAGGCACCATGATTCACCCAGGCTCATAAGAAAAGCTAAGAATGAAATGGAAATGATGTCTATACCTACTTTGTTTAAACAAACAAGTGTTAGAGATTCAGAAAGCTCAAAAACAAAAGCTGAACTTACTTGTTTGATGTTTTGCATAAAACGAAATTTGTCTATTGCAAATATGGATTTCCTTCCTACCCTAATTTCCACTGTTTGCCCAGACTCATCCATTGCTAAATCTATTAAATGTGGACGGACCAAAGGAACTTCCATGCTTAATAATATAGTAGGACCATTTGCCCAATCGTTAATAAGTGAACAATTAAAAAATACCAAGTTTTCGATTATAATTGATGAGACGACTGACGTCTCCTCTACCAAGTGCTTAGTTATTGTTACTAGATTTTTTAACAATGTTTTAAACAAAATGACTGACCATTTCTTTGGATTGGTAGAGCTTCATCTGTCAGATTCGCAAGAGATATTTTCAAGTTTAAAATTGATTTTCGATGAAAAAAATATTCCGCTTACGAATATTATAGGACTAGCAACAGATAATGCTTCTGTTATGTCCGGTAGTATAGGGGGGGTGAAAGCAAAGTTTCAGAATGCAAACAAGGATATATTTTTTCTTGGATGTACGTGCCATTCTTTGCATCTGTGTGCCTCTGCAGCATCTAAAAAATTGCCAGAATATGTTGAAAAGATAGTCAAAGCAATATACAACTATTTTACTCATAGCCCAAAACGTATTGGTGCATACAAAGAGTTTCAAGAATATTTTGATGTCAAAAGCAACAGTATTTTAGGTTTATCTTCCACACGTTGGCTTTCGATGGAAGGTGTAGTGAATCGCCTTTTGCAACAATGGCAGCCCTTGCAATATTATTTTAATTTACAATCTTTCGAAAATCAAAGTTCAACTTCGGAAATAACAAGTTTTCTAATGAAGCCGCAGAGTAAGCTTTATCTTCTTTTTCTCTCCTACATACTTAATTTAATAAACAACACCAATAAACTTTTTCAAAGTGAATTTACAAAAATTCATTTGCTTGATCATGTAATGAGAGACTTGTATCTTGAAATACTTAAAAATTTTATTGTCCCTAATGAAATCAACATAAATGTTACTATTGAAGATTCAACCCATTATCTGCCATTTTCGGATATGTACTTTGGGATTGAGTTTCAACAGTATCTAGATTTGCAAGATATTGTCGCGGAAGATTTAATGGAGATTAAAAGTTTGTTATTACAGTTTTATAAGGAGCTATGTAAACAAATAAAAAAGCGATTCGATTTCAACAATAAAAAAATTCAATTACTTAAGTATTTAGATGTGAGCCAAATAGTAGATGGCACTATGCCGTCAATTTTACCAATTTTGGATGAGTTTCCGTTTTCAAGCGAAAATAAAGAAGTGCTTAATAGCCAATGGAAATTTTTGTTGGGCAATAAGGATGTAGTTAGCAAATACCAAGATCCATTGGATATAACTAAGTTTTGGTCTGGATTGGGGTCAATTAAAAACGCTCTAGGTGAACAATTTTGTGCTGCACTTTCAAAATATATGCTCATGCTTTGCTCATTGCCCCACAGTAGCGTAGCTGCTGAAAGAAAGTTCTCATTAGTTAATGCAGTAAAAACTGATTTGCGAAACAGCCTTAACACAAAAACTCTTGAAAATATTATTTTAGCTAAAGAACTAACAGACCCCAAAAAGAACTGTTGGGAGCCCCCAGACTCACCAGGCATTCTTGACTTTTTTAATCAATTTAACTTTGTAAACGGCGAGTTTAAAAGAAAGTAGGGCAAAAGCAATTATTTTTTATATGTATGTACATAAGATACATTTTACGTTTTTATTAATTTTTTATATTCAAACTAATAACTTGCAACTGATATTGCTCCAAAGAAAATATGATTTTTGGTTAATTTCGTTTATAAAACTTTCTAAGGCACTGAATGCAAACTGAATTAAATACATAATATGTATGTTATTGTTGAATTATTATTTAAGTTGTTTTTTGTATTCTCTAGAACCTGATTTTGTATGAATTGTTTTTGTTTTGTATGTTTGAGTTAATAAAATCTCTTTGAAATTGATGCAATTTTGTTTGGCTTTTTGTATCTATAGGTATTGCATATTTTAAAATCTACTGCGCTTTATTTCAATCTACTGCGCTTTTTTGTCGAATATACTGCGCTCAACTGTTCGAAGGGTGGCAGCGCTGATTATAATACGATAAATACCTTAAAACTGTCTTAGGATCGTGTGATCATTCTGTTACATTTATATGAAGTAAATAGAGCAAATTGAGTACATAATAAATTATGTATTTTATTTGACAAAATATATTAAAAGCTTTATTCTTTTTACATACGTGTCTGAGATCGTAAATGGGTTGACAGATGCTTTATTAAATTAATCACATTTATCTTATGAAAAGTCTTATCGTATAAGAGATAGAATCTCTTACAACTCGATCATTCTGACATTAAATCGTCCTCGATTTACGATCGCATGCATTTACGTTAATATACATATATGAAATTATCTTTAAATTTAATAATGAAATTACATAATAATTTTAAATGTCTTTTGATGAAATGATACATAAATATTTATATGTTTAAGTTTCAATAATCTTTTGATGAAATGATACATAAACATTAATATGTTTTAATTTTAATAATCTTTTGATTAAATGATAAATAAACATTTCTATGTTTTATTTTATATGGTCTTTTGATATTATGATATACATACATTTATATGTTTTGATTTTAATAATCGTTTGAAAAATAATATGAAAGCGAAATAGTAAATAAATAATCTATGTACTTATAAAAAGTTTAAAATAAAAAAGTTTAGTGATTTTAAATATTGATACTACAAAATTAGCAACTTATGTTTGAACATAAGGCTTCATATTTTCAGGACAAGATACACCTTCGTACGGCAGGCGAGAAATTTGCAAATTTTTTAAGTCCATAATAAGATATTGATCATTAGGTAATATCTTTACGACCTCATATGGCCCTTTATATTTTGCTAGAAATTTTTTGTTTAAACCGGAAGTATTCACAACGTTTTTTATCACTACATGATCACCAATTTTATACTGAAATGGATTTTTATGGCGTTTATCGAAATAAAGTTTATTTTGGTTTTGACTTTGAACAGTTTTCTCACTTGTTTTTTTTCGAAGATCTTCCAGATTTCGCGGTTCCTGGTCTATTACATTTTCGTCTAAATACTCTTTGATATAGTCATTTATAACACTTGTACTTTTCACCGCATAAAGTTTAGAATATTTCGAAAATCCGTCATATGTTTTTTTTTATTGCTACAAGAAGTGGGTAATGGACCATAGTGGTCTGTATGAAGCGTTTCAAAGGGTTTGTCACCTTTAGGGATATTGTGTAACACTGCTTCCTTTTTCCGCTAACAGGAGAAAAATGTATACATTTTAAACAGTTACCAATGCATTGTTTGATTTTGTTTTTCATACCAGGAAACCAGTACGTTTTCCTCAAAAAATCGAAACATTTTTCAACACCAAGATGACATAAACCTTCATGGTGTGTTTGGATAACATTTCTTTCCATGTTTGACGGAACACACAAAAACACTTTTTTTGTTTATCTTGCGGTAAACAAACCCATTAATAAGTTCATAAGTGGGGCTTTCCCTCTTCTCCAACATCTCGACTAAACTTTTTATAGTTGGATCTTTTTGCTGCGATGCAGCAAGTTCATGCTCAAAAGTTTGAGGTTCAACGATTAAAATGTTGTGACATCTACTGAGAGCGTCAACATGACCCATTCTCTTACCATCTCTATGTTCAATAACATAACCAAAATCCTGGAGCTCCAAAGCCCAACGTGAGATTCTAGGATTTAAAATCTTCTGGTTCAAAGTTTGGGTCAGTAACCTACAGTCAGTGACGATTTTGAACCGGATGCCTGTTAAATAGATTCGAAATCTCCTAAGTGCATAAATAATTGCAAGGTTTTCTAATTCGTATGAATGGTATTTAGATTCTGGAGCCGTTGATCGCTTAGAAAAGAAGAAGATAGGATGCAGTTGCTTATCGTCTTGACGCTGCAGAAAACCAGCGCCGAAACCCAAGCAACTGGAATCACAATGAAGCTCTGTATCGGCGTTTGGATTGTAAATGCTCAAAAGCGGAGCATTAAGAAGTTTTTCTTTCAATTCCATAAATGTCTCTGACTGTTTCTCACCAAATACGAACCATGCATCTTTTTTTAAAAGATCGTGAAGAGGTTTTGCCAACAGAGAAAAGTCTTGGATGAATTTACGGAAATAAGAGCACAAGCCCAGAAATGAATGCAGTTTCTTTTGATTTGTAGGTATTGGAAAATCTGCAACGGCTTTCAAGCCGTCACAGTTTGGACCTATTCCATTCACAGATACCTCATACCCTAAATATTTAATTTATTCGTACATGAACAAACATTTGTCAAGACGTAACTGCAGTCTATTTTTGGACACAACCTCCAAAACTTTCTGCAAAACAATAAAATGTTCATCTTTAGTTTCTGTAGCAATTAGCAGGTCATCAATGTGAATTAAAAGTTTTCCCGATTTAATAAGTTCTTTGAAAATTTGATTAATATAGCGTTGAAACACGGATGGGGCGTTCTTCACCTCGAACGGCATACGCAAAAATTCAAACTGCCCCATGGGAGTTACAAATGACGTAAATTTAATAGAATCTTCGGCCATTTTCGTATAATCGTTTTTTCGTTTGTCCTCTCAATCATAAGCTTAATATTTGTTTTATGTAAAAAATCACGACCTAAGATGATTGGATTTTTCATTGTTTTATCACATACAACATAAAGAGATAAATTTACATAATTACCATTAAATTTAACGTTACAAAACAATTTAACTAAAATAACCAATTTTGAATTGTTAATACCCACGAACTCGTTGATTGAAGAATCTAAAGATTTCATCATGTAAGGCGGCACATATTGTTGTTGGATAAAGCTTATCGGGCTACCAGTATCAACCATGGACATCACATGCATGTGACAGAACGCCATGGAAATCACTCATTAAGGTAGAAATTTGCGGTTCTTCCAGTAGATCTGTATTTTGAACCACCAGGATTTTCGTATGAAATTCGTCTTTTTCAACACATTTCTTAATATTGAAAAGAATAATAATTGCATTCAAAAACCAAAATACAACCAAAAGAGGGTTAAACCTTGATATTATTTTTATAAGAACAAAATTTGTAAGTACATATTCTATAATTTTTAAAAATTGAAGCTATAAAATATTATAAACTATGTTTTAGAGACCTGAAGAAAAACGTAACCACGTTTGAAACGTTGTCGTCTGATTTAGATACTTAGATACAAATATATACCTAAAGCTCATTTAGAATTTTAACATTATATTTTATGATAGTTAAGGGTTCAAAGTACGTGCACTAAAATCAGTGCCAACTTAAGTGTCCTACTTTGACCACAACAAAGTGGGCGAACATTTTGTTTCCGTCGAACGACGAAGCGAATTTATGTATCGTTAAATTTTTAAACTTTTATTTTATAGATATTATTTATTATCGTTTTTTTATTAATTGTCGTTACCAATAAAATTAAAAAAAAAAATATGATTTTTTTTTATTTTAACGTTCCCTAGACCACGTAGCTAAACCAATTTAGTATTGGTTGTAGTATTGGACCACGAATCGCCACTGTTCCACAATGTTGACTCTACTTGGTGGCAATCTGCACTGGCGCTGGAGATGTCCCGTCTTGTTGCAATTCCAGCATCGAGCAGGTCCTTCTCGCTGCCTTCTTTGGAATTCAGCTCTCTAACAAGAACGTTCCTCAACTTCAAGTTCTCTTACCCGATGAACTGCTGAGGAAGCCTGTTCTGATGCTTCAATAGTAAGAGCGAACGCTAATGCTTCAGAAAGCGTGCGTTTTCCAGCAGTTTGAATTGCTCGCTGGAGATTGATGTCGGAAACTTACCGGAAAAAAGCCTCCGTTGCTAGCTGGTTGGTAATTTCATCTCCTGCAATCGGGTATGCTAGATGCGCCAACCGTTGAATGTCTGCTTGGAGTAGTTGCAGACTTTCTCCTCTTTTCTGGACTTATGGAATATGGTCATCACCAAAGCGTTTGTCAATGGCCTGAACAAGGGCACTGAAGTTGCCGTTCTTGTCTGCTGGTAAGGTTTGCAATAGTTCAGCAGCAGAACCTCTAAGGGCAAGCGTCAGGGCAATAAACTTGTCTTCGTCATCCAAGCAATTTGTTGTTGCGGATTTTCATCGTGTTGCCTTAAATATTCCTGCAGACGAATAATGAGGTCATTTTTCGTTCCAGCAGTAAGAAGACCTCGTCTGTTTAGTTCTGCTTTAAGTTCAACACAATTCAACGCATTCACAATTTTATCCATTTTTGTTTCTATTTTTGTTCTTATATTTTTGTGTGTCACTTTTCACAAGCACCTTTCTTATTTGTTCACTAATCCACACACTTTTTATTTTTTACCATCAATTATCTGAATGCACAGATTAAATAAATTGTATTCTACTTTTTCTGACACCAATGTAATATTTTGCCAAGGGTTCGCAAATAAAACTTGTTTCTTTTATTTAAACTGAACAACAATTACTTTACAAAAAAATAAAACACATTTATTTCACTTCTAACACTTTTATTATAAATAAGCACAACTCTTAATTCACTATTTTACACCGACGTTTATTCGTTCACTTTCAAAATCAAACTGAGGTTTTCGGACTAGAGGCCGTGTGTTTATATCCAATAAAAAGCTACAGGAATCTTGTAGGGGTTCTGGAATGTGCTGGAATATTCTCCTCCTCTACAAGTCTCCACAAGTACCTCAAAAGCTTTCGACCAATTAATTATAGCAGTTTCAATGGTTTAGGTATTGGATAACGATAAGAGTGGTTTAGGTATTGAATAACGCTGCGAGTGGTTTAGATATGGGATAACATAAGTTAATATTTTGTTCACAGACGGCGCGGAACTCATTACAAATTTATTCTGTTATAGAAGTATAAAATATGTCGTTGTTTGCATAAATGGGCATATTCACCACAATACCCTTAAAGGTAAGGAATGATTTTTTATACTTTTTCCACTGAAGATAATGCACCAGAAGATATAAACGTCCGAAATTTATTTATAGATGTATGAGGGCTACAAAACAAAATATTTCAAATGAATCTCCTGAAATTCGTATTCATATTCTGTGAAATTGTTCTTTTGTTATATGGGTTTTAAACAGAAGGGGTAAAAAAGTTTTCAAAGTTTACCCAATTTCGCTGCGGACGCTCCACCACAAATGACGCTGAACGATCTCGTCGCCCGATTGAAGTCACCACACCGGAAATGGTCGACAAAATCAACGGACTAATATTGGATGATCGGTGGATGAAGATGAGGGAATTAGAGGAGGCAACAGGCTTATCACAACGGCTCGGTAATTTTATTTTACACAGATCGATAGTAGCCCGTAGCGTAATGGTTAGTGCGTTCGACTGTCACGCTGGAGGTCTGGGATCGCTTCCCAGCCTCGTCCACCTAAAAACTAAAAATTTTTTTTTCAGGGCTACTGCCTCTTGCGAGGAATTGACAAATCCTCCAAGAGTATCACTTGTCACGAATAAGTGCTTCTCGTCTAGCCGTTCGGATTCGGCATAAAATTGTAGGTCCCTTCCATTCCTGTCGAAAGGCGCACACAGGAATGGTTGCGAGCTGTTAGTCACTAGGCCCTGGTTCGTCATGAGCCGTTGTGCCACACGATTTATTTATTTTTACAGATCGATAATGGATATGAAAAAGCTTTCCGCAAGATGGGTGCTTTCGATCCATAACAAACGAAAACCGTAATCCAAGCGAGTTTTTGCACCGATTAGTGACTGCGGATGAAACATGGATTCATCACCACACACCAGAGACAAACAAAAAAAAAACAGTCTGAACAGTGGACTTTTCCAGGTGAATGAAAGCCAAAGAAGGTTTATAGGAGCCAAACAAGGTGCTGGCGACAGTTTTTTGGGTTTTTTGCGAGGTGTAATCCATATAATACACGGTGTCCACTATTTTTCAAAGTAAATTTCCATGACTTTCCCTGACCAATTTCAAAATTTTCCAAAAAATTAAAAAAAAATTTTTTCATGAGTAGGTACGTATTAAATAAATATTGCACAAAGTGGTAGAAAATGTAAGGTATTTGAATAGAGTTAATTAAACCTTACGCAAAAAGAACTAAAAGATTTATCTGAAGGTATAGATAACGGATTGCATTGAAAGTGAAAAATATTAACTGCATGAATTTAAAAAAAAAATAATTTTGCTTAACAAAAGGGACGACTATACCTATGCAATGTAGTTCATTGTAATGAAATGACCATTTAAATAAAATGCTTTTAAATCATATATCTTTGCGATATTAAAATTTAATAGTTAATTTTTTGTTTAAATAAATCAAAATGTATTAATTCAGGTATGCAGAAACAGTATGAAGGAATAATCGTACTTGAAATATAAACTTGAACGCGTTGGTTGAATAACGCAGTCAAAGGACAATGGGCAAATTGGGCCCAGTTTCAGTAAGAACGGCTTTTATATCGTTTATAGGTACATGTTTATGCATTCATTATCCGTTAACAGTTTGTCCATTTCACTGTGTGACAAAAGTTATTTAATTTTGATTAAAATGAGTTTTAGCGTCACAAATCCTTTTTTCCATATAGTTAGGGCGTTAAGGCCATATTTTAGGCCAAAACTTGCTTTTCATTCTGAATGGATGAGCTTTGGTACAGTAATAGTCCGCATCCCAAATTTACTTTTAAGAAGTTTTCCACGGTAGCAACAATGGCAGACCGGAGATATTAGGGTTGTATTCTGACCATGTTTTAACACCAAATTTCACATAAATTAGCCTATAAATCGGGAACCAGACATATGTTGATGTCGTGGAATGTCTCGTTGGATTTAGAATACTTGAAGCCATAGGAATATGTTCATTTTTTGACGCCTTCCCCACCCTTGTACCTGGGGGGAGCAAAATACCGTCGGCGGATAAGGGTTTTTATTTGTCAGAAAATAATGGTTATTAAATAACCATTTATAACATTTTAAGATGAGGGTCGACGTAGAATTTCATACTCTACAGCAGCGGTTCCCAAACCTTTTAAGCTTTGGAACCCTTAACAAGGTCAAAATATGTTTCGGAACCCCAACTCTTAACGATAAAAATGAAAAACAACACAAACACATTTCAAAACCAAACTTTTGTTTATATTTCATGTGAGCGTGGCTCGTAATTTTCTTTAGATAGTGATTTTTTCTTTGTTTTAATGTTTGTAATCACAAACCGTGTAGCTAGGAAAAAAATGGCTTTACTTTTACCAATTTGCTTTACTTGTACCAATATAAAAAATAATTATATATTTTTATAATTATATATTTCTATCAAAAATAATATTTGCTGGGGTGAAATTGGCCTGTATTTCGAGTGAATTTGGCCACGAAAAGTTATAAAAAAATGCATCAAAATTATAAGAACCACTTGTCATAAAAAGACGTCAGAAGCTTACAAGTATCTAAAAATCCTCAGTATAAGCAAATGTCAATTGGTAGGGCATCATTGATTGGTTCTAGTCGATGAATTAATAAGGAAAACGTTTACCTGGCACCCAAAACTGTAACGTGACTTTGGGCACCCAATTTACGATACTTGTGCAAAAAGCTTTATTCTGTACAAAAATCTTTGCAAAACTTATTCATATTTTAATTTGAAAAAAAAAAATATTTTTGTGTTTTTACTGTTTGTACCCTTTCGACATTGAATTTGAAATTATTTTGATTGCATAAGATTGGGCATTAAAAATTACCCTAAGGTCATGTGCCATTATACTAAGATTATACCAAGACAAATATATAGTGGTTTGATATACTTCCACCTTCCCCTCCCCCCATTTTGAAAGCGATTACACAAAAAACTGATACATGGATAAAAATGGACTCCGGATACGCTGTAGAGTATGAAATTCTACGTCGACGCTCATCTTAAAGTTTTATAAATATTCATTTTATAACCATTATTTTCTGACAAATAAAAAACCTTATCCGCCGAGGGTATTTTGCTGCCCCGGCGTACAAGGGTGAGGGAGGGGTCAAAAAATTAACATATTCCTATGGCTTTAAGTATTCTAAATTCAACGAGACATTCCACGACATAAACCGATGTCTGGTTCTCGACTTATACGCTTATTTATGTGAAATTTCGTGTTAAAACATGGTCAGAAGGCAACCCTTATAACTCCGGTCTGCCAGTGTTGCCACCGTGGCAACACTACTTAAAAGTAAATCTAGGATGTGGACTATTAGTTTACAAAAGCTCATGCCGTCAGAATGAAGTGCAAGGCTAGCTGCCCTAACGCCCTAACTAATGGTTTTTCTTTAATATTTTGTGTATTTTTCGGGTTCTTTGAACCCATGATAGAATACCAGATTTATAAAGTTATGTTTAGGGGTCGCAAGCATCAATTTTATGCAAAAAGCAGTTTTTGGAGTATTTAATTTGAAAATCTGGAAAAAATAAAAAACATATCAATCATATTAGAATAAAAATAGGTATTGTTTATAATATTTTGCAATTCGTAAAAGTAAGACAAATAAATTGGGTGGCAAAACGGCTCTTGAAGAACCAGGGCCTAGTGACTAACAACTCGCAACTATTCCTGTGTGCGTATGTCGACAGGAATGGAAGGGACCTACAATTTTATGCCGAATCCGAACGGCTAGACGAGAAGCACTTATTCGTGAGAAGTGATACTCTTGGAGGATTTTTCAATTCCTCTCAAGAGGTAGTAGCCCTGAAAAAAAAACTTTTTATTTAAACTTTTAATTTAAAAAAATTGATAAATTTCAAAAGTTTATATATTTATTGCTCAGCTTGTATGTATAATTAAGAAAACATATATATCTTAAAATGTTGGTAAGAATGTTGAGTCTATCAAAAAATTGTAAAATATCAAACTGTTTTGAGTGTATGAGTGAATATTTGGGACAAACTCTTAGAAAAAAGGTGACAAAAAATTAAAAAAAAACAATAATATTCTGAAAATTTAAACAAATTAAGAAATAAAAAATATCCTTAAACCGTCTCATGAACATAAAGAATATTATAAAATTTGTTTCACGTAAATCAGTTAATTATTTTATGAGTTATGCGCGACGAAACAAAATAATTCTTTCGTCTTTATATGAAAGTTAAGATCCGGAAAACACCTTCTTTTTTATATAAAAGCGATGCATGGCAATTGTCGTTGATAAGAGATATGCCCAAAACAGATGTGCAGCTTTTTCCATGCAGCGAAATTAAATTACACAGGTTCTTATGGGAGCAGATTCACTCAAAGTCTGCATGCAGCGCAGCGCTGCACGATGTCTCTATTTCTAAATTTGCTGCCTAGTTTCATTGCAGCCACAACTGAAAAACGAAAATTTCTAAATAATTGCTATTTGGCATTACTCATATTGACATCACCTGCCATTCTTTCGAAAAATTTGTTTGTGTTGGTGATTTTTGTTTAAGAATCCATGAAGCCGGCGTTGCCACCCTACCATCGTCCAACGAAGAAAATCTCATTCCAACACTATTGTGTGACATCGGTAACGCTGTGCTTTCATGTACTTGTTTGACATAACTATGCATCATGAATGTCAGAAACTATGCACATGTGTTTCGTGTGCAGCTCTGCATGCAGAGATGCGTGCAGACTCGCTGCACATCTGTTTTACCCAATACACAACACACAATTTGTTCACCTAATGTGACTCTTTTATTCCTACATAAGATACCTACCTAATTCACACACACAGAGACCTTCTTGCTACAATGGTAGCTATACATTGTGGCGCTACATATACTATTTTTTTTACCTTTCTACAACTACACCACTGTGCTCAGCCAGCAAGCATGAACTCAGTTTACGGGAGAAAAGAACAAAACAAAAATAACAAAAAAAAAAGCGGCTACCCGTTGATTGCTCTTGAATAGCATTCCTGGATATAAATAATTTAAAAAAAATTGATATCTTTCAAAAGTTTATATACATATTTATTGCTCAGCTTTTATGTATAATAAAGAAAACATATAGATTGTAGTGTTCCTAGAACACAAAATTAACAAATTAGTAAAAGTAATCTACGCCACTGACTTGTGTGAAACTGTGTTCAAACTAACTCAACTCTAACTCGCTCACTAACTCAAGCAAGATAACTCAAGTCGTCGGGTTTAGAATCAGTGTTGAGAATTGGTTAATATAGTATTATTGGAGACGCTGTCGTGTGCGGTACTAAACATAAACTCAACTTAATGATCAACAAAATTTATATATTAGTTTTAAGTTATTTCTTGGATTTAAATAAATGTTAAGGTTTAAACATAAAAACAGAAAAGTTTAACATTTTGCTTTTTTACTATGCAAACGGGAACGGCCATAATACCCCACATATTGGTGACCCGAGCTGAAAAGAAAAAGTATTTGACTTCAAAGTCAAATACATAAACGAAATTTCATCATCATTCATCAACTTTAAAGCGCTCAAGTAAGGTTCTGCATTATCGTCGAAAAAAAGGAGACACAATCAAATTGCTGAAATTTGTAACAGGAATTTCTCTTTGACCACTTGCAGTACTTATATACTTCGTATTAGCAGAGTATATACTCGCATAGCTGTCAACTCTTCCGTCATCATCTTTGGACATCACGTGGGTTTTTCCTTCCAACGATACCTACAAAGAAACAGAATTTTCGAGAACATCGCTGGACAAACGGTATCTCTACACACTCTTCAGTTTTTTTTTTTTTTATTTGCTTCAATCTTACGCAATTGACTATTCTTAAAAATTTGGATATTAATTTTCTGTTTTTCATTATTTTTGATTAAATTCAAATTAAAGTTTCTTATTTGAAATACTAAATCAAAATTCAATCTTTAATTTTTATAAATTTTATTGCATATACATACATAGAATTGCATGTTCATGATTTAAAATTTATCTTATGTACCTAATTCATTTTTTTTGTTTATTTAATGCATTGTTTAGAATTATACATGAATATTTTCTTTTAAATTTTTTTTTTCTAATTATTCTATACTTCTAGAATTGTAAGCCAAACACGACAGCCACAATTTTCGTTATTTTGTTTTTCGGTCTGAATTTTTTACTTTAGTCAAAAGCATTTGATTTATCTTGAAGATACAAAAAATGAACGGTACAGGTACAGGTACAGGTACAGGTACAGGTACAGGTACAGGTACAGGTACAGGTACAGGTACAGGTACAGGTACAGGTACAGGTACAGGTACAGGTACAGGTACAGGTACAGGTACAGGTACAGGTACAGGTACAGGTACAGGTACAGGTACAGGTACAGGTACAGGTACAGGTACAGGTACAGGTACAGGTACAGGTACAGGTACAGGTACAGGTACAGGTACAGGTACAGGTACAGGTACAGGTACAGGTACAGGTACAGGTACAGGTACAGGTACAGGTACAGGTACAGGTACAGGTACAGGTACAGGTACAGGTACAGGTACAGGTACAGGTACAGGTACAGGTACAGGTACAGGTACAGGTACAGGTACAGGTACAGGTACAGGTACAGGTACAGGTACAGGTACAGGTACAGGTACAGGTACAGGTACAGGTACAGGTACAGGTACAGGTACAGGTACAGGTACAGGTACAGGTACAGGTACAGGTACAGGTACAGGTACAGGTACAGGTACAGGTACAGGTACAGGTACAGGTACAGGTACAGGTACAGGTACAGGTACAGGTACAGGTACAGGTACAGGTACAGGTACAGGTACAGGTACAGGTACAGGTACAGGTACAGGTACAGGTACAGGTACAGGTACAGGTACAGGTACAGGTACAGGTACAGGTACAGGTACAGGTACAGGTACAGGTACAGGTACAGGTACAGGTACAGGTACAGGTACAGGTACAGGTACAGGTACAGGTACAGGTACAGGTACAGGTACAGGTACAGGTACAGGTACAGGTACAGGTACAGGTACAGGTACAGGTACAGGTACAGGTACAGGTACAGGTACAGGTACAGGTACAGGTACAGGTACAGGTACAGGTACAGGTACAGGTACAGGTACAGGTACAGGTACAGGTACAGGTACAGGTACAGGTACAGGTACAGGTACAGGTACAGGTACAGGTACAGGTACAGGTACAGGTACAGGTACAGGTACAGGTACAGGTACAGGTACAGGTACAGGTACAGGTACAGGTACAGGTACAGGTACAGGTACAGGTACAGGTACAGGTACAGGTACAGGTACAGGTACAGGTACAGGTACAGGTACAGGTACAGGTACAGGTACAGGTACAGGTACAGGTACAGGTACAGGTACAGGTACAGGTACAGGTACAGGTACAGGTACAGGTACAGGTACAGGTACAGGTACAGGTACAGGTACAGGTACAGGTACAGGTACAGGTACAGGTACAGGTACAGGTACAGGTACAGGTACAGGTACAGGTACAGGTACAGGTACAGGTACAGGTACAGGTACAGGTACAGGTACAGGTACAGGTACAGGTACAGGTACAGGTACAGGTACAGGTACAGGTACAGGTACAGGTACAGGTACAGGTACAGGTACAGGTACAGGTACAGGTACAGGTACAGGTACAGGTACAGGTACAGGTACAGGTACAGGTACAGGTACAGGTACAGGTACAGGTACAGGTACAGGTACAGGTACAGGTACAGGTACAGGTACAGGTACAGGTACAGGTACAGGTACAGGTACAGGTACAGGTACAGGTACAGGTACAGGTACAGGTACAGGTACAGGTACAGGTACAGGTACAGGTACAGGTACAGGTACAGGTACAGGTACAGGTACAGGTACAGGTACAGGTACAGGTACAGGTACAGGTACAGGTACAGGTACAGGTACAGGTACAGGTACAGGTACAGGTACAGGTACAGGTACAGGTACAGGTACAGGTACAGGTACAGGTACAGGTACAGGTACAGGTACAGGTACAGGTACAGGTACAGGTACAGGTACAGGTACAGGTACAGGTACAGGTACAGGTACAGGTACAGGTACAGGTACAGGTACAGGTACAGGTACAGGTACAGGTACAGGTACAGGTACAGGTACAGGTACAGGTACAGGTACAGGTACAGGTACAGGTACAGGTACAGGTACAGGTACAGGTACAGGTACAGGTACAGGTACAGGTACAGGTACAGGTACAGGTACAGGTACAGGTACAGGTACAGGTACAGGTACAGGTACAGGTACAGGTACAGGTACAGGTACAGGTACAGGTACAGGTACAGGTACAGGTACAGGTACAGGTACAGGTACAGGTACAGGTACAGGTACAGGTACAGGTACAGGTACAGGTACAGGTACAGGTACAGGTACAGGTACAGGTACAGGTACAGGTACAGGTACAGGTACAGGTACAGGTACAGGTACAGGTACAGGTACAGGTACAGGTACAGGTACAGGTACAGGTACAGGTACAGGTACAGGTACAGGTACAGGTACAGGTACAGGTACAGGTACAGGTACAGGTACAGGTACAGGTACAGGTACAGGTACAGGTACAGGTACAGGTACAGGTACAGGTACAGGTACAGGTACAGGTACAGGTACAGGTACAGGTACAGGTACAGGTACAGGTACAGGTACAGGTACAGGTACAGGTACAGGTACAGGTACAGGTACAGGTACAGGTACAGGTACAGGTACAGGTACAGGTACAGGTACAGGTACAGGTACAGGTACAGGTACAGGTACAGGTACAGGTACAGGTACAGGTACAGGTACAGGTACAGGTACAGGTACAGGTACAGGTACAGGTACAGGTACAGGTACAGGTACAGGTACAGGTACAGGTACAGGTACAGGTACAGGTACAGGTACAGGTACAGGTACAGGTACAGGTACAGGTACAGGTACAGGTACAGGTACAGGTACAGGTACAGGTACAGGTACAGGTACAGGTACAGGTACAGGTACAGGTACAGGTACAGGTACAGGTACAGGGACAGGTAATTTTCAATTCGCGCAAAACACGCCTCTAGCAGCAATTCCACATGAACAATTTGGCTTCCAATTCATTTGAAGTAGCATCGATTGAACTACCCACGTTTTGGGAAAAGGCTCCGGTGGCGTGGTTTATCGCCGTTGAGGCACAGTTTTCCACAAGAAAAATTACCAAAGATGAAACCAAGTACTCTTATGTACTTGCCTCAATTCCAGTCGACGCGATAAATAATATTATTGATATTTTAAATCATCCTACCGAAACAAACAAATACAGTAATTTAGAAGATATGCTCATAAAGCGACACACACTTTCTGAACAGCGACGTTTAGAACAGTTACTTTCCGCGGAAAATTTGGGCGATCGAAAGCCATCAGATCTCTATCGACATATGACGTCTACAGTTGGAAATATTTCGTCCTTGTGCGAGGATCTTATTAAATCGCTTTGGGAAGAAAACTTCCCACTCAAATAAGCATTCCACTTGCTGTCACTATCAGTCAACCTTTCCAAAATAAATTAGATCTAGCCGATAAAATATGGGAAACAACCCAAACCTCAAATATTAATTCAATTCAGCAGCCAGCCGGTAGCATCCCCTCAACCGTTGAGGAGAGGCTCATGAAAGAGATAAACGAAATAAAATCATCCCTCAAAAATTTTTCGTTCCGCGGAAGAGTTCGTTCACCTGACAGAAATGTAGGTTTTAAAAACTCGAGAAGAGACAATCGTAGCAAAAGTAACCAAAACCAGAAGATGTGTTGGTATCATAGGGTTCATGAAACTAAAGCTCGAAACTGCACACAACCATGTTTTTTCAAAGATAGTTCTTATTCAAAAAACTAAGTAGTTCGCCGGATGTTCTAGTTGCGGACATTCGGCCCTCAAACTTTCATTGCCTATTTATCCATTGTAAAAGGAATAAACTAGATTTTTTTAATTGATGCGGGTGCGGAAATATCAGTGATTCCGCACACAACTTTTCAAAAACGGTTATTAGTTACTTCAGATCATTTTCTTGCTGCTGCAAATGGATCTACTATAAAAACATATGGAACAAAGCTGATAAATTTAGACTTAGGTCTACGACGTGAACTTCCGTTCCCTTTTACTCTTGCCGCGGTATCCAAACCTATTATTGGAGCCGATTTTCTTGGTCATTTTAATTTGCTAGTGGATATAAAACTTCATGCTCTAATGTATCCCTTAACAAGCTTATCTGCGCTCGCTAGCATTGATTCAAGTGGTTTCAAGATTATTTCTCCTCGTCTCTCAATTGTCGACGATGAATACGGCTACTTGCTTAAAGAGTTTCCAACTCTGACAACTACTCCGAATTTTACTCTTCCGGTAAAGCATAATGTTGTCCATCACATTGTAACTAATGGACACTTGCCAGTTTCACATCCAAGACGCTTGGATACTAAACGCCTTAAATTAGCAAAATCTGAATTCGCATATATGCAACAACTTGGTAGCTGCAGGCCTTCATCATCACCCACATGTTCACCACTCCATATGGTAGCAAAAAAGGACCCTGATGATTGGCGTCCTTAAGGGATTATCGCTCACTTAATTCTGTAATTGTCCCTGACAGATACCCCATAGCACATTTGCACAGTCTTTCACAAAACCTACGAGGGTCTAAAATTTTTTCAAAGGTCGATTTAGTGCGTGCTTATAATCAGATTCCGGTCGCAAAAGAAGACGTTTACAAAACGGCAATCACTTCACCTTTTAGAATGTTTGAGTTCAAACGAATGCCTTATGGACTTACGAATGCAGCGCAAACATTCCAGCGGTTCATGAACTTGGTTTTGAAGGGGCTAGATTTTTGCTACGTATATATCGATGATATATTAATCGCAAGCAAGAATCAAGAAGATCACATGAGGCATCTTCGAACACTTTTCGAGCGTTTAGTTTCATTTGGTTAAACAATAAAATTAGTCAAATGTGAGTTTGGAAAGCCAGAGCTGGTGTTCTTAAGCCATAAAATTGCAGATTCAGGTATTTTACCTTCAGACGATCGCATTAAAGCAATTGCAAACTTTCCGAAACCGACTTCATGGAAACAAACTCAACGTTTCGTAGGGATGGTAAATTTTTATCACCGTTTCATTCCAAAGCTGGCAGATCTTTTAATCCATATATATAATCAAATTAATACCTTAGGAAACGTCAGTTATTTTTATGGTCCGAAGATTGCAAAAACACTTTTAAAAAAATTAAAGCAGCACTTTCAGAAGCAATCCTTCTAGTGCATCCAAGCGAGTGTTCACCAACACGCCTTACAGTGGACGCATCTGATCAAGCAATCGGGTCTGTACTCGAGCAATTTTTAGAGAACGAATGGAAACCTTTGGCTTTCTTTTCCAAAAAGCTTAGTAAATCTGAAAATTCATACTCCGCTTTTGATAGAGAGTTCTTGATATTTATCTTTCTATAAGACATTTCCACTTCTTCATGGAAGGTCGAGATTCTGTTGTTTACACCGATCACAAATCTCTTTCGACAGCATTATTCACTAAAGCTGTCCGAAGTCCAAGACAGGCAAGGCACCTTGACTGGGTATCACATTATACAAGCGACATTAGACACATAAACGGAAGAGATAATCTGGTGGCTGATTTTTTATCAAGGCCAGAACAAAGCGCTATCTCAGAAACTCAGGAAGAAAGTTTACTTTCATTTTCACCAGAGAATATCATTAGCACCCAAGCGGCAGATGAAGAGTTAAAGTGTTTGTTAGCACGAAAATCTAATGTTTCATTCAAACTAGAATAAATTAGCTTTCCGACGTTTAGTCAGCCAATCTGGTGTTAAAAAGAACGTTGAGTTGGTAGGAACGTTGAGTTTATCAAAAAATTGTTTTTATTTTAAAATATCAAACCGTTTTGAGTGTATGAGTGAATATTTGGGACAAACTCTTAGAAAAAAGGTGACAAAAAATTAAAAAACAATAATATTCTGAAAATTTAAACAAATCAAGAAATAAAAAATATCCTTAAACCGTTTCATGGACATAAAGAATATTATAAAATTTGTTTCGCGTAAATCAGTTAATTATTTTATGAGTTATGCGCCAAGGGACAAAATAATTCTTTCGCCTTTATACAGGGTGTCCAGTAAATAATAGATAACCGTGGAATGCCTCATAGAAGACTTTATGACCGTCCTGAAAACTAATAAAAAAAAGTCCATCCCAACCACAAAAAAAGATATGTGCATTTTTTGTTCAGTGCATTATTTTTTGCGTTACTTTACGTTTTTGAATACCACGACTACAAGTGAATGAACTCTACCTTTTTTTTCGTAGCAATAATTAACATTGTTTGTGCCAAAACATAAGAAGACAAAAATTATAATAACTGTTGGAATTCTTAGAGAAAAAAATTATTGAACTTTGATTTTCGATGCAAAGTGTGAAAGAAAATAATTTTTGAAAAAGTTAAATCATCTCTGGTATGAAAAAATGCATGATTACCTAAGTGGCCAACTATTTTAAAAATGTGCGCGTTAAATGCGGATTTCAAAATGGTATAATTTATTATTGCATCTTGAACCAATTATTGGTAAAAATCAGTAAAAAGAGAATCAATTTAGCAAAAACAAATGTTTTAAAAATTAGCAAATTAAACGTGAAAATAATATTATGCGCCCAACATGGTAGATTTTTGATTGATTGCCTTTTTTTATGATATTATCCTAGTGGTAAATCCAAGCTTATCACTTCTAAGGCCGTTTGCAACATTACCAAAAATTTGGCTGGAATTATTGCAATTTCATGGCTGCCACACCAATCATCAGATTCCTTTTAGTGGTGCTTAGTCTATAATTCCAATTTTAATTTATAAATTGTTTTGTCGTCAACTGGAATCGAATAGACCAAGCTTCCTCAGAGGCCGTTGCACTACGCATTGCACCACCGAAGTCACCTAATCATGCCCATCCAAATGAGGGTTTTTCTAATTTACAATTGCATTTGGACAACTGGCATTTTTAGTTTAGTTTAGTTTAGTTTATTTCATCAAACAGATAATTCATTAACATGATAATCCTTAAGACTACTAGATATAATTTATATAAAATTAAGTACCACCAAGGTAACCTATAGTAAATAACAATTGTTTTTTGAATACATCCCGATTAATACAAATGAAGAAATCTACATCGTTACAAACTAAATTAGATTCTCTTAAACATCTTGTAATAGGCTCATTAAGCCCATAATTGGTTTTATGAAAAGGTTCACAAAATAAACTCCTTGTTCTAAAATCTCTAGAGGGAGCATATATCTCAACCAAAGATAATAAAAAGGGGCAATTGATATGATTATTTAATAAGTCTCTAACAAAAATTATTGAAAAATATTTACGACAATCAAATAATTTTAATAATCCAATAAGTTGAATTCGTGAATCATACGAGGGCATTCGAATATTCCAATTTAAACAATAAACTACGAGGCGTGTGAAACTGATCGAACAAAAGCAATGTAAAGGGATTTAAGAGTATAAGGGTCAGTGAATTCCTTAGAATTTCTAGAAATAAACCCTAACATGGAATTAGCTTTAGCTACTATATAGTCAATGTGAAGATTAAAGTTAAGTTTGGGATCAAATAAAACACCAAGGTCTTTCTTTTCTTCAATTCTTAAAAGAGGTACACCATCAATTTTATAAGTATAAAACAGAGGAGACTTGTTACCTGTACAGGTACAGGTACAGGTACAGGTACAGGTACAGGTACAGGTACAGGTACAGGTACAGGTACAGGTACAGGTACAGGTACAGGTACAGGTACAGGTACAGGTACAGGTACAGGTACAGGTACGGGGCAAGATGACAAGAAATCCTTGGCACTTGTTCAATTCCAAAATGAAGGACTGAATGTCCAAGCCTGGAGAGTAGTGAAGAGCCAGGTTGAAGGTAAGGGTCAACTGCTTGATGGGGCAGTCGCCCCCATCTGCTAAAGGACACCAAAATGACTAGACGCGGGATCAGTACAAAGCTAGCCCAAGTGAACATTCACCAAGCAAAGGCGGCATCAGCTATCTTAGCGAGGAAATTTACTGTGGACAACTTGGGGTTAGCAGTGATCCAAGAACCCTGGATCTACGGGGGTCAGGTAAGAGGGTTGACAAATAGCTACTCTAAGTTAATATGGGACACGAGGGATGACTCGCCCAGAGCTTGCATAAAAACAAGAAATAATATAAATTTTATATGTCTTTCAGATTTTATGACGAGGGACTTGGTCCCAATACAGGCCCAAATAAATATTGAGAGAATCAACCAGACAATGGTTGTAGCAGCAGCCTACTTCGTCGGTGACGAAGCCAACATTCCACCAATGGAAGTACAAAGGCTAGTGGACTACTGCAGCCGGAAAAAGCTGTCCTTGTTGGTAGGTTGTGACGCCAATGCCCACCACACTATATGGGGCAGCACTGACATAAATCAGAGGGGTGAGTACCTTTTAGACTTTATGTTGGTAAAAAATCTAGAAATATTTAATGTAGGAAACACCCCTACTTTTGTTACTAGAACTAGAAAAGAAGTTTAAGACATTACTTTCGGATCACCGAACGTAGGCCGTCTAATAAGGGATTGGAGAGTATCCAATGAACCCTCAATGTCTGATCACAGAATAATTGTGTTTACCTTAGAAGGCCTTCTCATGGAGAATTTCATCGGAAGAAACCCTAAGAAAACAAACTGGGACCTAAACAAATACGTTCTTAAGTCAAATCTGGAACAAATAGGTCCAGTAAGTACGACAAATAGTCACCTTGAATTAGAATTTATAGTTAATGAGTTTAGTGGGGCTATACAGGAGGCTTATGAACTCAGTTGCCCTCTTAAACCTATTAAAACACAGAAAGACGCCCAATAGTGGAACTCAAATCTGTCAAAATTAAGATCCAAGGTTAGGAAGCTCTTCAATGAAGCGAAAAGAACCGGGGAATGGGATAATTATACCACAGAATTGACAAATTACAATAAAGAAATACGAAAAGCCAAAAGAAATAGTTTTACGTCTTTCTGTGAGGGTATTTCCTCAACCCCTGCTGCGGCAAAGACTACACAAAGCTCTTGCAAAGGAAAAGACAATGACATCATTAGCACTTCGCTATAGTGATGGGAGCTTCACCGAAAATGAAGAGCAGAGGGCCACTCTGCTACTTAATACGCACTTTCCAGGCAGCCTACCACTGGTAGAAAACTCATTAGAGAGAATACCTATCAAACCTAATAGAGAAGGCTGGAAAATAGCTGCAAATATTTGCTCAGGCAAAAGGATTGAGTGGGCGATTAGTACCTTTCAACCTTTTAAGTCACCAGGGGCAGATGGTATCTTCCCAGCCCTTTTGCAAAAGGGTAAGGATGATCTTATGCCCTACCTGATTAGTATTCTTCGAAGTAGTATTGCTCTTGGGAATATACCAAGACTATGGAGGAGAGCTAAAGTAATCTTTATTCCTAAAATTGGGAAAAAAGACACAACCCATCCAAAGTCTTTCAGGCCAATAAGCTTAACATCCTTTGTACTGAAAACTTTAGAGAAAATAATAGACAACTTCATAAGAACAGAAGTTTTGATAAACAGGCCTCTCAATCTGCGACAACATGCCTATAGAGCGGCTAGATCTACAGAAACCGCTCTATTCGAACTCACTAATACCTCACAAAAAGCTTTAGATGCAAAGGAAACGGCATTAGCTGCCTTCCTGGTTATAGAAGGAGCATTCGATAACACCTCCCACGATTCTGTAAATAAAGCCCTTGTCAGGATAACCAGATGGATTAGGGAAATGTTAGGTACTAGAACAGCAGAGGCACTAGCAGGAACGAACATACAGAGTGTCGCTACCACAAGAGGTTGTCCTCAGAGAGGGGTACTATCACCCTTGCTGTGGAGCCTCGTAGTGGATGAACTGTTAGAAAATCTTACGTCCCAAGGCATACAAGTCATAGGCTTCGCCGATGACATCATAATCACAGCCCTTGGGAAGTTCGAAGAAACTCTATGTGATATAATCCAAAGAGGACTAACAATTACAAAGAAATGGTGTCTATCTGTAGGACTTAATATTAACCCCACTACTACGATTGTACCATTTACCAAGAAAAGACTTCTACCCCGTATGAAACCTATCCGGTTAGCTGGTGAAGTAATTGAAACGAAGAGGGATGTAAAATACCTAGGAATTACACTAGATAGTAAACTCCTCTTGAACAAGCATGTAGAAATAACCGTCGGGAAAGCCACAAAGGCCCTAATGATATGCAAGAGACTTGCAGGAAAATCTTGGGGCTGCAAGCCTAACATCCTCAGATGGATGTACACCATGATGGTAAGACCCATCATTACCTATGGTGCGGTTGCTTGGCTCAAACGAACCGAATTAGTAACAACTAGGAAAGCTCTAGAAAAATTACAAAGGCTCGCATGTTTATGTATAACTGGAGCAATGAGAACATGCCCTACAGCAGCTATGGAGGTTATCCTCCATCTATCCCCTCTTCACGAGGTAATTGTAAGTGCTGCAAAGGGAGCCATTATGAGATTTGCAAAGGAGGGAACGGGGACTGGAAAATGCATCAGTCGAAGGGAAAGAGACTGTATTCCAAAGTCCTCAATAACAAACGTTATTGACATTCCAAGAGATGGTATGATTAAAAAATATAACTTCGTGAAAAACTTTCAAACGAAGCTAAGTTGCAAGAAAGACTGGGTAGGCGAAACAGTGAACTACACTTTCAATGCAAATGCCATCAAGTGGTACACTGATGGATCGAGAACGACAGAAGGGACTGGTGCGGGAATTTTTGGGCCAAGAACCAAACTTTCCATACCGATGGGACAGTCCTCTAGCATTTTTCAAGCTGAAGTACAAGCGATAGGAACATGCGCAAGTCAAAATCTCGAAAGGAATTACAATAAACAAAACATTGCCATTATGTCAGATAGCCAAGCAGCACCTAAAGCTCTGAGCTCCTACTCCATCAGCTCTAAGCTAGTATGGGAATGTGTAGAAAGGCTAAATGAACTCGGCAAAAATAACACTGTCACACTCCATTGGGTACCTGGCCACGTAGGTGTTCAGGGCAACGAAGAGGCAGACTCCTTAGCAAAAATAGGTGCAACGACTCCCTTAACGGGACCTGAACCTTATTGCGGGATAGGAGAAAACGTGATAAGAAACAAAATCAAAAAAGAAGAGGAGGCAATAAGATCCAAAAATTGGAAAGAACTCCCAAAGCTAAGACAGGCTAAACTATTACTTGGGAATTATAACCACCAACGTTTTACAGACTGTATCAGCTTAAGTAGAAACAACCTAAGAATTATAACGGGTCTCCTCACTGGACACTGCAAACTAAAAAGACACCTTAGTTTACTTGGCCTAGTAAGAAGTGCCACATGCAGGTTCTGTGACACAGATGAGGAAACGCCGGACCACATTCTAGGTCGATGTAGCACACTCATACATCAAAGAAAGAAGTACCTGGGACGCTACTAGGTAGAAGAGAGCGACTTACCATCTCTTAAAATACTCCAAATACTCCAATTCTTGAGAGGAATACATTTGGAGGAAGTGCTGTAAAATGAGCAGGCCTCATCCAGCTCTATGTGGGGGGCACAATAGATCTCAAGGTCGCAGTGCAATATCCCTCAAAATTATATTCATTCATTCATTCATTCACAGGTACAGGTACAGGTACAGGCACAGGTACAGGTACAGGTACAGGTACAGGCACAGGTACAGGTACAGGTACAGGTACAGGTACAGGTACAGGTACAGGTACAGGTACAGGTACAGGTACAGGTACAGGTACAGGTACAGGTACAGGTACAGGTACAGGTACAGGTACAGGTACAGGTACAGGTACAGGTACAGGTACAGGTACAGGTACAGGTACAGGTACAGGTACAGGTACAGGTACAGGTACAGGTACAGGTACAGGTACAGGTACAGGTACAGGTACAGGTACAGGTACAGGTACAGGTACAGGTACAGGTACAGGTACAGGTACAGGTACAGGTACAGGTACAGGTACAGGTACAGGTACAGGTACAGGTACAGGTACAGGTACAGGTACAGGTACAGGTACAGGTACAGGTACAGGTACAGGTACAGGTACAGGTACAGGTACAGGTACAGGTACAGGTACAGGTACAGGTACAGGTACAGGTACAGGTACAGGTACAGGTACAGGTACAGGTACAGGTACAGGTACAGGTACAGGTACAGGTACAGGTACAGGTACAGGTACAGGTACAGGTACAGGTACAGGTACAGGTACAGGTACAGGTACAGGTACAGGTACAGGTACAGGTACAGGTACAGGTACAGGTACAGGTACAGGTACAGGTACAGGTACAGGTACAGGTACAGGTACAGGTACAGGTACAGGTACAGGTACAGGTACAGGTACAGGTACAGGTACAGGTACAGGTACAGGTACAGGTACAGGTACAGGTACAGGTACAGGTACAGGTACAGGTACAGGTACAGGTACAGGTACAGGTACAGGTACAGGTACAGGTACAGGTACAGGTACAGGTACAGGTACAGGTACAGGTACAGGTACAGGTACAGGTACAGGTACAGGTACAGGTACAGGTACAGGTACAGGTACAGGTACAGGTACAGGTACAGGTACAGGTACAGGTACAGGTACAGGTACAGGTACAGGTACAGGTACAGGTACAGGTACAGGTACAGGTACAGGTACAGGTACAGGTACAGGTACAGGTACAGGTACAGGTACAGGTACAGGTACAGGTACAGGTACAGGTACAGGTACAGGTACAGGTACAGGTACAGGTACAGGTACAGGTACAGGTACAGGTACAGGTACAGGTACAGGTACAGGTACAGGTACAGGTACAGGTACAGGTACAGGTACAGGTACAGGTACAGGTACAGGTACAGGTACAGGTACAGGTACAGGTACAGGTACAGGTACAGGTACAGGTACAGGTACAGGTACAGGTACAGGTACAGGTACAGGTACAGGTACAGGTACAGGTACAGGTACAGGTACAGGTACAGGTACAGGTACAGGTACAGGTACAGGTACAGGTACAGGTACAGGTACAGGTACAGGTACAGGTACAGGTACAGGTACAGGTACAGGTACAGGTACAGGTACAGGTACAGGTACAGGTACAGGTACAGGTACAGGTACAGGTACAGGTACAGGTACAGGTACAGGTACAGGTACAGGTACAGGTACAGGTACAGGTACAGGTACAGGTACAGGTACAGGTACAGGTACAGGTACAGGTACAGGTACAGGTACAGGTACAGGTACAGGTACAGGTACAGGTACAGGTACAGGTACAGGTACAGGTACAGGTACAGGTACAGGTACAGGTACAGGTACAGGTACAGGTACAGGTACAGGTACAGGTACAGGTACAGGTACAGGTACAGGTACAGGTACAGGTACAGGTACAGGTACAGGTACAGGTACAGGTACAGGTACAGGTACAGGTACAGGTACAGGTACAGGTACAGGTACAGGTACAGGTACAGGTACAGGTACAGGTACAGGTACAGGTACAGGTACAGGTACAGGTACAGGTACAGGTACAGGTACAGGTACAGGTACAGGTACAGGTACAGGTACAGGTACAGGTACAGGTACAGGTACAGGTACAGGTACAGGTACAGGTACAGGTACAGGTACAGGTACAGGTACAGGTACAGGTACAGGTACAGGTACAGGTACAGGTACAGGTACAGGTACAGGTACAGGTACAGGTACAGGTACAGGTACAGGTACAGGTACAGGTACAGGTACAGGTACAGGTACAGGTACAGGTACAGGTACAGGTACAGGTACAGGTACAGGTACAGGTACAGGTACAGGTACAGGTACAGGTACAGGTACAGGTACAGGTACAGGTACAGGTACAGGTACAGGTACAGGTACAGGTACAGGTACAGGTACAGGTACAGGTACAGGTACAGGTACAGGTACAGGTACAGGTACAGGTACAGGTACAGGTACAGGTACAGGTACAGGTACAGGTACAGGTACAGGTACAGGTACAGGTACAGGTACAGGTACAGGTACAGGTACAGGTACAGGTACAGGTACAGGTACAGGTACAGGTACAGGTACAGGTACAGGTACAGGTACAGGTACAGGTACAGGTACAGGTACAGGTACAGGTACAGGTACAGGTACAGGTACAGGTACAGGTACAGGTACAGGTACAGGTACAGGTACAGGTACAGGTACAGGTACAGGTACAGGTACAGGTACAGGTACAGGTACAGGTACAGGTACAGGTACAGGTACAGGTACAGGTACAGGTACAGGTACAGGTACAGGTACAGGTACAGGTACAGGTACAGGTACAGGTACAGGTACAGGTACAGGTACAGGTACAGGTACAGGTACAGGTACAGGTACAGGTACAGGTACAGGTACAGGTACAGGTACAGGTACAGGTACAGGTACAGGTACAGGTACAGGTACAGGTACAGGTACAGGTACAGGTACAGGTACAGGTACAGGTACAGGTACAGGTACAGGTACAGGTACAGGTACAGGTACAGGTACAGGTACAGGTACAGGTACAGGTACAGGTACAGGTACAGGTACAGGTACAGGTACAGGTACAGGTACAGGTACAGGTACAGGTACAGGTACAGGTACAGGTACAGGTACAGGTACAGGTACAGGTACAGGTACAGGTACAGGTACAGGTACAGGTACAGGTACAGGTACAGGTACAGGTACAGGTACAGGTACAGGTACAGGTACAGGTACAGGTACAGGTACAGGTACAGGTACAGGTACAGGTACAGGTACAGGTACAGGTACAGGTACAGGTACAGGTACAGGTACAGGTACAGGTACAGGTACAGGTACAGGTACAGGTACAGGTACAGGTACAGGTACAGGTACAGGTACAGGTACAGGTACAGGTACAGGTACAGGTACAGGTACAGGTACAGGTACAGGTACAGGTACAGGTACAGGTACAGGTACAGGTACAGGTACAGGTACAGGTACAGGTACAGGTACAGGTACAGGTACAGGTACAGGTACAGGTACAGGTACAGGTACAGGTACAGGTACAGGTACAGGTACAGGTACAGGTACAGGTACAGGTACAGGTACAGGTACAGGTACAGGTACAGGTACAGGTACAGGTACAGGTACAGGTACAGGTACAGGTACAGGTACAGGTACAGGTACAGGTACAGGTACAGGTACAGGTACAGGTACAGGTACAGGTACAGGTACAGGTACAGGTACAGGTACAGGTACAGGTACAGGTACAGGTACAGGTACAGGTACAGGTACAGGTACAGGTACAGGTACAGGTACAGGTACAGGTACAGGGACAGGTAATTTTCAATTCGCGCAAAACACGCCTCTAGCAGCAATTCCACATGAACAATTTGGCTTCCAATTCATTTGAAGTAGCATCGATTGAACTACCCACGTTTTGGGAAAAGGCTCCGGTGGCGTGGTTTATCGCCGTTGAGGCACAGTTTTCCACAAGAAAAATTACCAAAGATGAAACCAAGTACTCTTATGTACTTGCCTCAATTCCAGTCGACGCGATAAATAATATTATTGATATTTTAAATCATCCTACCGAAACAAACAAATACAGTAATTTAGAAGATATGCTCATAAAGCGACACACACTTTCTGAACAGCGACGTTTAGAACAGTTACTTTCCGCGGAAAATTTGGGCGATCGAAAGCCATCAGATCTCTATCGACATATGACGTCTACAGTTGGAAATATTTCGTCCTTGTGCGAGGATCTTATTAAATCGCTTTGGGAAGAAAACTTCCCACTCAAATAAGCATTCCACTTGCTGTCACTATCAGTCAACCTTTCCAAAATAAATTAGATCTAGCCGATAAAATATGGGAAACAACCCAAACCTCAAATATTAATTCAATTCAGCAGCCAGCCGGTAGCATCCCCTCAACCGTTGAGGAGAGGCTCATGAAAGAGATAAACGAAATAAAATCATCCCTCAAAAATTTTTCGTTCCGCGGAAGAGTTCGTTCACCTGACAGAAATGTAGGTTTTAAAAACTCGAGAAGAGACAATCGTAGCAAAAGTAACCAAAACCAGAAGATGTGTTGGTATCATAGGGTTCATGAAACTAAAGCTCGAAACTGCACACAACCATGTTTTTTCAAAGATAGTTCTTATTCAAAAAACTAAGTAGTTCGCCGGATGTTCTAGTTGCGGACATTCGGCCCTCAAACTTTCATTGCCTATTTATCCATTGTAAAAGGAATAAACTAGATTTTTTTAATTGATGCGGGTGCGGAAATATCAGTGATTCCGCACACAACTTTTCAAAAACGGTTATTAGTTACTTCAGATCATTTTCTTGCTGCTGCAAATGGATCTACTATAAAAACATATGGAACAAAGCTGATAAATTTAGACTTAGGTCTACGACGTGAACTTCCGTTCCCTTTTACTCTTGCCGCGGTATCCAAACCTATTATTGGAGCCGATTTTCTTGGTCATTTTAATTTGCTAGTGGATATAAAACTTCATGCTCTAATGTATCCCTTAACAAGCTTATCTGCGCTCGCTAGCATTGATTCAAGTGGTTTCAAGATTATTTCTCCTCGTCTCTCAATTGTCGACGATGAATACGGCTACTTGCTTAAAGAGTTTCCAACTCTGACAACTACTCCGAATTTTACTCTTCCGGTAAAGCATAATGTTGTCCATCACATTGTAACTAATGGACACTTGCCAGTTTCACATCCAAGACGCTTGGATACTAAACGCCTTAAATTAGCAAAATCTGAATTCGCATATATGCAACAACTTGGTAGCTGCAGGCCTTCATCATCACCCACATGTTCACCACTCCATATGGTAGCAAAAAAGGACCCTGATGATTGGCGTCCTTAAGGGATTATCGCTCACTTAATTCTGTAATTGTCCCTGACAGATACCCCATAGCACATTTGCACAGTCTTTCACAAAACCTACGAGGGTCTAAAATTTTTTCAAAGGTCGATTTAGTGCGTGCTTATAATCAGATTCCGGTCGCAAAAGAAGACGTTTACAAAACGGCAATCACTTCACCTTTTAGAATGTTTGAGTTCAAACGAATGCCTTATGGACTTACGAATGCAGCGCAAACATTCCAGCGGTTCATGAACTTGGTTTTGAAGGGGCTAGATTTTTGCTACGTATATATCGATGATATATTAATCGCAAGCAAGAATCAAGAAGATCACATGAGGCATCTTCGAACACTTTTCGAGCGTTTAGTTTCATTTGGTTAAACAATAAAATTAGTCAAATGTGAGTTTGGAAAGCCAGAGCTGGTGTTCTTAAGCCATAAAATTGCAGATTCAGGTATTTTACCTTCAGACGATCGCATTAAAGCAATTGCAAACTTTCCGAAACCGACTTCATGGAAACAAACTCAACGTTTCGTAGGGATGGTAAATTTTTATCACCGTTTCATTCCAAAGCTGGCAGATCTTTTAATCCATATATATAATCAAATTAATACCTTAGGAAACGTCAGTTATTTTTATGGTCCGAAGATTGCAAAAACACTTTTAAAAAAATTAAAGCAGCACTTTCAGAAGCAATCCTTCTAGTGCATCCAAGCGAGTGTTCACCAACACGCCTTACAGTGGACGCATCTGATCAAGCAATCGGGTCTGTACTCGAGCAATTTTTAGAGAACGAATGGAAACCTTTGGCTTTCTTTTCCAAAAAGCTTAGTAAATCTGAAAATTCATACTCCGCTTTTGATAGAGAGTTCTTGATATTTATCTTTCTATAAGACATTTCCACTTCTTCATGGAAGGTCGAGATTCTGTTGTTTACACCGATCACAAATCTCTTTCGACAGCATTATTCACTAAAGCTGTCCGAAGTCCAAGACAGGCAAGGCACCTTGACTGGGTATCACATTATACAAGCGACATTAGACACATAAACGGAAGAGATAATCTGGTGGCTGATTTTTTATCAAGGCCAGAACAAAGCGCTATCTCAGAAACTCAGGAAGAAAGTTTACTTTCATTTTCACCAGAGAATATCATTAGCACCCAAGCGGCAGATGAAGAGTTAAAGTGTTTGTTAGCACGAAAATCTAATGTTTCATTCAAACTAGAATAAATTAGCTTTCCGACGTTTAGTCAGCCAATCTGGTGTTAAAAAGAACGTTGAGTTGGTAGGAACGTTGAGTTTATCAAAAAATTGTTTTTATTTTAAAATATCAAACCGTTTTGAGTGTATGAGTGAATATTTGGGACAAACTCTTAGAAAAAAGGTGACAAAAAATTAAAAAACAATAATATTCTGAAAATTTAAACAAATCAAGAAATAAAAAATATCCTTAAACCGT